>WBMZ01005542.1:0-216394 GCA_013400975.1 Atrichornis clamosus
TGTCTGCAGACAAAATAATAAGCAGACAAACCTCAGAGTCACATTGCCATATGTGATGGTGATCTACTTTGAGACTGTGACACTCTGCTGACTCCAGTGAGTAAGAAAAAGTGAAAGTATACTTTTGAGATTATACTCTCGAACAAGGAATATTTAAACTGAAAATAAATTACCAAACGGATGGGACAGATTGCCGTAATCATCTGATAATTCACGGCTGTTACCTGTCCAACCTAAAAGTGAGGGACAATTTCAGGAGTATTTCTTTGTATCTCTTAGCACTAGGAGTACTTACATCAGACAGGCTTGTTCTTCTCGCCTTTTTTTTTTTCTTAAATATTCATTTTCTGACATTATGTTTCCAAAATATTCATTGTCTGAGACCACAGTAATGAGATCCAAACTAAGAAAGTTAAAGATTCAAACTTTCCTAGTGTCTTTATATAACTTTTTTAACCCCTTCTCCAGAAAAACTGGAGGGGCTGGAATGCTGTTTAGAAGCTTAACATTTACATTTTTTTGCTTACAGAACCCTATTTTTTTCACTCTGAGTCCATTACCCTATTTATTTCTGTAGGCTTAACCATGAGCAATACACTCAAAAGTTGGGGTTTTTTAAAGAAAAAGAAAGTTAATATTTTCTTTTAATTAATTTTAATACTATGTTTGCCAGCGGAGTTAAGCAGGGTTTTGTCTTTGTATTGATGAATACTGTGAATTCTTAAAAAATCAAGTTAGCATCTGGCATTTAGTTTCAGTAAATAAAAACATATATTTTAAATATCTCCATTACTCTCTGCTTAATTTTCACTTAGCAAACTTGTATGAATAAAAAAAGAATTATGTTATGAAATAAATATTTCTGGATCAATAATCTGATCTTTTAAGTAAAAAATGTTGCAATGACTGTTTCTAAGCTCCTTCTTACACAGCCATAGTGCTTTTTTCAAATTGACTTATTTGCTCTTTGATGTGATAAAACACCTGCACTTATTTTATCTGAATGATAAATGATTGCAGAGGGAAGGATAGTTTGCAACAAAAGATATCAACGATGCTCTTTTCATTACTGATTTCTTGTGACAAAGATCAAGAAGTGAGAGACCTGTACATCCATTTATATTATTAATTACTCTGCATAAAATAACCTTCACATTTGAGGGCTTGTTTCAGCTATAGCTCTGAAACTCTGCGGGTTTTAATCACTGTTTCAACCACTTGGATCAGAACAGAAAGTTCTCCTCCTGTGAAAAGTTTTCCATTTACAGTCTTATTGTATGTTTTTATTATAAGCAAAAAAAGGGTTTTTTAAATGTTGAAAATCCAATTTATGGAAGCTGAGACATAAATTTCTTTTTCTTTACAAAAATTGACTTTAATGAATGGAGGTTTATCTGTATTACCACATTTTCTTATTTAATGTTATTCCGGTTTTATTTTAGCTAATTTTTTTTTTCTATAGCACAGCATGCACTTGATTATCTAAAATTGGGGGGGAAAAAAAATCAGAATTTCTTAAGCCTTTTGCTGTTTGATGTCCACTTTAGTAATGATTTTTCAACTTCAGTTCTCACGGCACAGGGACTTCCCACAGTGTGGAGTGTGCTGTGAAGGCAGAGCTCCCACTTGACATCCAAATCGTTGGGTAGCAGGCGGACATACCTTGGTCCAGCCAGGGGGGCTTGGGAAAGACAGTGTGGAAAGACCTGTGGGTCACCAGGGGTGTCTGGTGGCTGAACATTCCTGCTGTTTGCCCTGTGCCTGCCACTGTGTGACCACCAAGAAGGATTAGTCTTGAGCGTAGCTGATTCCTGACATGGAGAGGTCTCTGGGATTGGTTATTCAACAGACAGAGAGGCTTTTGATTTGGAACTGCAATCACATCTCAAATGTGTGGCTATGTGCTCTTATTTTCATGTTTCAGGGTCTAGAAGAGAAGAATGTTTGAAACACGGTTACAAACGGTGTGAGAGATTGTATGTGTGTGCACCAACATGTATCAACACACTTACTGCTTTTTCCTTAGGGCAGGGCTGAGAAAGAATTCTAAGTTCGGTTTTGGTTGGAAATATGCATTTTATCATCACTGTCATATATTTATATTGAGTATTCTCTGGAAAGAGTACGCTTTCGTGGGTTAGCCACAGACTTCCATGCAGTGCCACTGAGAGCACTCCTCTGTGCTCTGGAGTTAGGAGCCTGCCCTGGTCTCCCATGACAGGCTGAGACTGATGAGCCCCTTCGCATCACTGCAAGGCTAATGTTATCAGCCTAATGATATTTATTCAAGGTCTGATGGCTCAGTTCAATACGCCTTATCAGTCAACATAATGTGGTAACTGGGAAAATAGCAAAATTAAAAGTTCCTCTTGTATTCCTCTCCTGAAATTTTGGATAACCCTTCATCCACCAGGCTCTGTTGTAGTCTTTTAGGAATGCTCTCTGCTATTTTTCTTCATTTTCCATCTCAACCTGTGCATTTCCAATTTTGCAGCTAGTTTCCCATGCCTAGTTTTCAAAACATGTTGGAGCCTTTATAAGTGTAAAATGTATCTTTCAGTTCACAGTATCTGCTCTGCCAGGCTGCTTTATAACTCAGTACTTCATAAATCACTTTGGAACACCTTATACATAAAAACACCATCTGAAAAAAACCTCTATCCATTGTCTTGTTCAAGTGAATTACCACAGCAAGGAATTTCTGCCACAACCCTCTGTCTCGGGTTTTGGGGGGGTTTTTTGTGCTAATTTTTAAAGAACTTTGGTTACTTTTCAGCATGAGTTGATGAAGGATAAAGACAATAGATAAGCCTCGTACACTCTGTCAAGATGTTCTCATTTAAATTATCTGACTGGGTAGAACTTGGAGCATTATTATTAAGTGTACTCAGAAAGGTGGTTTTAAAAAAATCAATCATTTAAATTATTTTTTAAATATCATATTTTAAATATAGATTAATATATTGCTGTCAGAAAAGATGAAAATAATGATGCTGACCACTAAAACTGCAAAAATATTGGGAAGTTCTGAAGCACACTAAAAATCTATCATTAATCTTGTCTCTCAAAAACCATTTCATACTGCTCTTTTAAATTCCATGTACATAAGGTGATGAGAGATATAGGATTTTAGAAAATTGCTAAGTGTTTTTTAAGCATCACTGGACAGTAAAGTGATTTTTACCGCAATATGCAATAGAAGAGCTTGAGTCTTTTTGAGAGACACCCAGGGCATGTCCCTTGAGTAAGAGCATAGTAATGAGGTCGTCCTGTCAAGATGAGGAAAGCAATTCAAAGGAAAAGAAACTGTTGAAAAGCTGTAAGCAAAGCTTGATTTAACAAAGGTTGCACAGAAGGGACGTTCAGGGCAGTTTTAGGCTGTAAAAGTGGTAGAACGTAGTCTAACAGGAAAGAAAGACAAAGTTGCAGAAAGGTTCAGATAAGGCTACAGACTCTTTTTTCCCATAGCACATTCCGTTTCCTGGAATGTTTTGCAGTCCTTCAGGCAGATGCACAGTACTTCAGTAAAGCACGTAAGTGCTATGAAGTAATGAGGACAAGGTAAAAGCAGATGTAAAGGGGTTTGCACAGAGAATGTGGAGTTTTTCCTTTTTCAAGTAATTTCCAAGGCAACATTACCTTGAATGCTGGATTACATTACTGCAGATCTATGCAGGACAACATCACTACTAGCAGACAAGGATTCTTTTCTGTTTTTCAAACTGAAATTAGGAAAATATATAATCTCACTTGTCCTTCATGGCTCATTGCTTTGGTTGACTAGTTGAGTAGCATTATGTTTATCACAGAAAGCGTAATGACCCATGATTCTAATTTATAAACAAGAAATTAGTTTTATTAAAAAGCTGTCTGCAGAGCACTCTCTAGGTTTGCCTGCCTAGGCCTTCTGCCAGTCAAATCATGGTGGCATATTCTGAAACCACTTGTCACTATTTATTTGTTTATGCAATAGAAATACAATGCCTAGAATTATTGCCCTTATAAACAGGAGTGCAGAAATATCTGTATTCATTTTTGGCTGATGTGACATCCATCCTTTAGTTTTGTATTTGCATGTGTATTTTCCAAGGGGAGAAAAGAAGACTTCTCAAATGCTCACTGACCCAATACTTGATGTGTAAATAGTGGATGGAAAGGTTCACTCCAGTGAAAAAGAAATCAGTGCAATTATTATTATTATTTCTATGAACTCCTTTCTTGCTCATGGTGGCAAGTAGCCAGAATCCATTATGTGCCACCATATTGCCTTTTGATTAATTGCTTTTAGCCTTTTTTTTGCAAACAGTATTAATGCCTCCTGATACCATAATTGTGTTTACTGCACAGTGGAGCAGCTGCTATAGAAAACTTAACACCATAACTGCATTTTTATTGAATGTGTCTCATTGGTATTTTATATTGATGGAGCCAACCGTTAAACAGCCTCCTTGTAACAAAAATGAACAGGCTTTCGTGCTTGTCATTTCCTTCACCTCCAGAACAGAATGTTATACTTTTGTGATGGTGATAATGATTCCCCATTAATTGTGGGATTTTTTTATTTTTCTTTTTTTTACATTTGAAGACAAACTTCTGGGATGGTAACAGCATTTCTCTTTGCAATGTGGAATGTGAAAAGGATTAAAATAAAGGTGTTGGTACAAGTAAAAAGGTGATGCCAATGTACACCATGACCCCCCCAATCACAAACATATGAGTCTCACTCTATGACAGGAGCTCTGTTGTGCAGCTAGTTAAACTGTTCTAACTCTATGATAATTGAAAAAATTATCAGTCTTTTTGTTTTACCATGATTTGGGTAATCTTTATAGCTAGTTAAAAATTAAAGAATAAATAGAACTTTCTGATTTGAGACTTGCCAAAGAAGGGGGAAAAGTAGAATATCCAGCCCCACAGGTTGTATGGTTTTATGAAGAAGCTCCTCTTCAGCACCCTCAGTGCTTAACCTATATTTGGAATGTCATGCACATGTCTTTGCCAGTTATTTATGTTGTAAAGACAAGATCTTAGATGGAGCAGTGTCTTTGATATCCACATTGATGCTTGAGACTGTGGTCTCCCAGGGTATCTAGATGCAACTTTCATTAACATATGTAGTACAAGCGAGAGTTTTTCTGTAAGATGAAAAAAAAGGATATTTCTAGAGTTTTATAGAGATTCCAACTTGTGTACCCACAAGCTATTGTACATTTCAGTGTTCAACACTTGCTCAGAAACCTTCATGTTTGTAAGCTTTTTTATAAAGAATAAATTGTGACTCCAATCTAGAATGTAGCCTTAGGGGGAAAAGCAACTAAATTTCCTGTATGGATGGAGAGGAGAGCCCTTCTTCTAGACTACTATATTTCTTGGCTTTGCCAAACTTTGTTTAGCACTTGTCTATAAAATAATGAACAGTAATTTTCCTTCTCTTAGCTCATTGATGCTGTGAGCAGTCCCCTCCCCCTGCAAGTATTTTTGTTGTGTCTGCCGCCATTTTAAACCTTGGAATTTTCATAAATCGTCATTAATAGGGAATTCTGTAGGATTGTTCCATCAGAAGTGGAGGATCCAGACTGATGCAAGTTCCTCTAGTTCAGCTGTCCATGAAAGCAGTCATCCTCTTAATTGAGTGAATGAGCAAGGTACTAACTGGTCTTGCATTTTTCATAACGACAGAAGGTAGACAAAGAAACAACTCTTAGCTCCTTTTGGTACTTGAGAAGGTAATGGCAATCTTTGGGTCTAATTTAATGCTTTCATTATACTTCTACGTAGAATTGAATTTATTGGTAGTAATTGAATTGTGTGTTTCACCAGTTTCTGTCAATACATCCTTTTGTTCCACACCGACAGTGAAGAGCAGCGATGTGCCATGCAGAAAATCACCACAAGCATCAAGAGATTGCCCTTTAAAATTATGCATTTTAATTAGACATTGACATCTGCTATGGACTGTGAATGCTTATTTGCACACCTGCAGGCTATTTGATATGAAGAAATCCCAAGTACCTGGAGAATTCCTCTGCAGATGGAGTTTAGGGATTTAATTTAATATAACAATTGTTAAGAATGCAATGAACTTATAAGTATTGTAAAATTTGTATGCCACATAGGTTCTACGTACTTAAAAGCTGTTCATTACAAAAATAACATTCTTCCCTTCTGTCGATTTTCATAATTGACAGAAAGGCAAAGGGACAATCTTGACAATATTAAAATCTTCGAGAGAAGAAAAGGTTTCGTTGAAACCCACCTTGAATTCTAATGACATTTAAGACTTACAAGGGACTGAAGTGGATATCCATGAAGAAAATGCATTGTACATCAAGCTCATTTGGGCTGAGGTGTGCCTGCAAACAGAAGACAGCAAAGTTCACTCAACATTCATAATTACTATAATGATCTTGTTTATTCTGGAGTTTAGTTTTAGTCACAGACTTTATATTAAGAAACATTCCTAAATCTTTGCAAAATAACTGTTTTGTCCTACCTGTAAGTACTGAATGAACCATGACACTGCAGAACCTCGAAGTTAAGGATCACATGAACAATTTTCCATAGCAAATTTTGAAATTTCACATTCCACGATGTCTGACTTACTCTCATTCTCTACCGCTCTCCCTTATCAAAAATTTCTCTCCAGAAATGAGAACTGGAGACAGGACCTGTGTTTTGTGTCAGTTGCTTCTCCTGTCTAAAGTTACATGTAGGTGTTATTTTTCTCATTTTTCTGCTGCTTTCAAGCAGAGGAAAGGGCTGAAGAAAAAAAAACTGTAAGAGAGGATTTAATTATGTGTAGGGAAGAAGAAGAAAAACTTATCACCAGAAAAGCTACAAGCTCTGCTTCTTAAACTGCACATCCCTTTTGAGGTACTGACTGTCCTTGCAGAGGATTGCTTCTGTTTTGCATCCTCTAATCTCAAGGATGCAGCATGAAGTCACTCCTGTCACCCCTTCAGCTACTTCAGCAGCACAGGAGGGAGGGACCCATCCCTGTAAGCTGCTGCAAATGCTGGAACTGTGTCACTGAGGCTGCAAGACCCTTTTCCTCTTGGTATGCAAAACCTGAGGCATTGCTGCTGGGAGGGGGAAGCCTGAAGCCCTGCTACTTTAGGGACTTACTTAGGTCTAGATATATGGTCTGGAATGCAAATCTTTGTATTAATTCACCTGTGGGCATCTCATATAAGGACTCGCAGGGCACCAAGATGTCTGTCTGGAGATGGGATGTATAATCTATTTTATAGTCTTATATCAACTGGAAGAAATTATAGCTTGTGATTTACACCTGATTTCCAGTTCTCTTGCTTATCAGAAAAAAAAATCCTTTCCACTCAGACTCTTATTTCCTTGAAAAAAAACCCCAACAACCCATTCAGCACACACTGCAGTAGTGTCATGAGTTTGTCTTGAAATAATTGGGCTAGGCAAGTGTGCTAAATCAAAAACTGAACTTGCCATCAATTTATACAAATTTCTATAGGTTAGGTAAATTTAAAAAGAGTGGGATTGGAATAGGAGGAAATGTTTTACCTGAGTAGCACCTCTTCCATGCAAACCACAAAGGAAAGGTTTGGAGGGACCAGAGAATGTCCCTTGCTGAAGAATTACCATCCTACTAGATGTGGTCTACTTTTGCAGCTGGTCAAAAGCAATGACTCTAAACCTTGCTTCTTAATTGCCCATTTGGCAAAAGTATCAGTGGGAGATATTGTACAACCTTTCACTATAATAACAGTTAATCACAGACGTAAATGCTGCACAAAAGTATCAGTGGGAGATATTGTACAACCTTTCACTATAATAACAGTTAATCACAGACGTAAATGCTGCATCATTAGTGCCTGGTAATAAGGAAATCCTGCCATGCTCTTTGACCACCAGACAGGACTGAGTGACACAGCACTGATGAGGCTAATTTTCTTTGGCTACAGAAGAATCTTATAGCAGAAAAGAGGGGCTACACCAGATTTTTATTTCTTTAAGTTGGGGTTTTTTTTTAGTCCCCAGTGCAATCTCTGTCATTCTGCCCAAATTTTGCAGAGTAAATATTTCTTTTCAGTTTCTGGCCCTTTTATCAAGAGGATGAGACATTAAGATTACTTTGAATGTGTTAATTAATGGGTCGTGCTCAGGCCTGTTCCTAGAGGCCTGTAAATCTTGAGAAGCACAGAAGCAGTTACAGTAAGAGAGAAGGGAAACTTGGCTGACATGATGAGAGAGGCTGTGCTTTAATATCTTCTGCTAAGTCCACTGTGTTCTGCTGCCTTTGTAGAGCTGCTGTCAAAGAAAATCAGCATAACTACATTTTGTACAGTCTCTTGATCCAAAGTGTGTTGTTATTATTTCTATATTTTCATTATTTTTTCCTCTGCTATCTTCAAGTCGGACCTTTATGTTCTTAGGGATAATAAGGGGAGAGAAAAGGTAAATGTATTTGTTTTTCTAGTTACACAAAAGGTGATACCATTTGGCAAATAAGCTTTTAAGCATATTATTGAAAAAGTTAGTATTTTCTTAGTCAAGTATATATTTAAAAATAAGTCTATATGAGCTCTGATTATGGTTTTGCTATTTCATTTCCCAGTTAGTGTGGTTTATAATAGCATCAGAAAGTCTTGATCTTTATTCTTTTAGGATGAGTACAAACTGTCTCGTACACAGGGAATTAATGCATCTTCCACTGCAGGTCTTTTGACCTGCCTTGTTCAGTTTCCCTTAGGAAATAGTAGAAGTAACAGGACTAGAAACTTCAGTCTGGTCTGCCCATAAGTAGGGAGATCCTCCTCACTCCCAGCAGAGTTCCTGACAGCTCTCTCCCTAGAGTATTGCGCTTTTTCACTTTCTTCAGACTGTGTCATTCATTCAGCTAATTGGGCAGCTTTAACCAGGTCAGTCAGCTCATTCTCTGGATCTGCCTGTCAAGAGCTGAGGTAGATGTACGAGTGCAGACTGAAATATGTCCCATTTTATTGGCTTCAGTCCTTGGCTCAGTGTCTGTCAAACCAAGCTCTGAAAGCCAGAGCCACACAGGCACAAACAAAGAAGTGTTTCAGAACCAACTGTGCAAATTCTGTCCATCTTGCAGTTGAAACTCCCTCTTGGCATATCACATACTTATTGATTAAATAATTGATTAATGAAGAGAAACAGCTGTTCTTTGATCTAGAAATGCAGAATACCCTTTCCAAAGCAAGTAAATGTGTTACTGAAAAATAAGGGAAGCTCTCAGCGGTCTCTGAATACTGCAACATAATACTGTCTACATTAACAGGATATTAATTAAAGATAAATTATGGTGTAATTATGGACAGCAGCTTAATGGAAAAAATTGTCTTTTCATGTTCTGGGTAGCACTGAAAAGATTCAGAAGGATTTCCTGTGCCATGAATGAAATGGCAAAAGGTCTTGCAGTTAAGACAGATAGTTTAAAAAGCATCACAGACCAGTG
The DNA here is from genome assembly GCA_013400975.1 of Atrichornis clamosus. NCBI lineage: Eukaryota > Metazoa > Chordata > Aves > Passeriformes > Menuridae > Atrichornis > Atrichornis clamosus. The sequence continues at coordinate 9,455 of WBMZ01005542.1, forward strand.
CAGGTCATAAACAATCCTCTGTCAGAGTGAAAACTAGGAAGCATCTCCCAAATACAGTGAGTGCAGGGCTTACAGAGTCATACTGACCTTCCCAACACTGGGAAGACAAAACATTGTTAATGAACAAGGGCTCGCATCTTCATGATTACACCATCACCTTGGGGACAGAAAAGATAACATATATACACTCATCTCCAAAACTTAGAAATTCACTCCTTTTTTTCATATTACATTAATTAAAGTCTTCTAATTCAAAATGCATAGTTTTTCCTTCCCACTGAATTGGAACTATTTCAGGAAAAGAAATGAGCTGGCATTGAATGCCCAGAGTTAAAATATTATGTTAAAATCAATGACTGTGTGAAGAGTAAGCAAGTCAATTCTTGCTAATGTTTCATGTCTTGATCATTTGGATCCCTCCCTTATTGTTGGAGATTTTGGAGGGCTTGTGATGGGTTTTTTTGGTTTGGTTGGTTTTAACCTCTTATTCCAAACTATCAGTTCTGTTAAGCAACTTTATGAAGATGTTTGGCATTTCATTTCAAAGGCTAGACTTGTACCTTCTGTGTCACTGTGCCTCCCCTGAGGGAGCCTGCCTTTCCCAGACTGAATGCAGACTTGTCACTGGTGTCAGCTTTGGCATCACTGGCAGCTTTGATGGTCTCTGCTTCCCTTCAGCTCCTGTAAGGCTGCACTGCTTTCGCCCTCGGGGTCGGTGGTAGCTCCGAAGGGTCATGGTTGCTGTAAAACAATGGACGTGGAGGCTGAGGGACAGGGATTTCTGCATTGACCTAGGCTGTACGGTAACGTAAGGACGTGCTAAACCCGTGGCTACTGCTAATGGAAAGTTCATTTGTGTAATTGGCCAACATAATAGACTTTATGAAGCTGTAAACCTGGATTTGGTCTGGGATTTGTCGTCCTTCTGATATAGATATGTCTATCTTATTCATCTGCTACATCTGAGTGTTATCAGGGTGTACCTGTGTATCTGCAAGCTTTTGCTTTGGAGAGAAGATAATGGAATTTTAACCAATGTTTAACTCTTTCTCCTCTGAAGGCTTTTTTAAAATCCTGGCTAGAAAGTAAAATAAAATTATCATGACTAACCCCAGAAATTTGCCATCTTATCTCATGTGTCCCTCACAAAGCTGTTCGAGGCCTCCAGATGTTTAGACAGATTTTGGCAGGTACCTGACCTGCACAGTGAGTGTTTTGGTAGGTCCTGTGCAAACCTGGATGCAGCAGTGGGGGGAGGGAAGGAAGCAGGAGGTGGCAGAACCTCTTGTGTTGTTCCTTGAAGTGCTGTCAATCCCATGAGTAAATCCACTCCAGCTTTCCAACTGGCTCACCCTTGCATGAGTTATTATTCTGTGCCACTGAGTGGTATTTCAGGAACCAAGTCAAACATGTTAAAAATAACCATCTCCTATCATTTATTTTTATGAATTTATATTATTTTGAGCAGCAATTACTGGCTGACTCAGTCGCTGGCAATGGAAAAAGTGTCATATTAAGTAAGTCAGGCCAAGATTTGAACAAGAATGAGACTATTTGATAAGATGTCAACAAGTGAAGGTTGTAGCCTTGTCAGTAATGACACTACAAGTTTTACTGTGTCCTGTGCAAACTGTCATAACCTTTAAACTGGGGTTTCAGCAAGATGAATTGCTTATGTCACACAAGGCGATGGGTTGAAGCTAGACAGGAATAAATGGAAAGTTCAGTAGGCTCTTATTTTCTGGGTTCTAAAGCAGTTCAAATATTTAGTAAATAATTAAAATTTTTCATAAATACTGTACTACTGTTTCTTTGGACAAAGAACATAACTTTGGGACTTGAAGAGACATAAAGGCAGAATTCTAGTGGCAGTGTGGGCTATGCACCTTTTGATTTGTGTGAAAATCCTGGATGCTGGACTATTGGATATGATTAAAAACAAGGTTTTTAGTTTACTGCAGAATGGGTAATGCTGTTATACAGTTCTAAATGTAGGGTCTGTCAGTTGTTGAATCAGAGCAAACATCTTTATACAATAAAGCTTTCCTGCTGTTGAAACAATTTCTCAGATGACCCCCAACCAACCAATATTTAAAGTTCTGTTTTTCATTTGAGCAAAAGTGTACATTTAATTTAAAAGTAGAAAGAATATTCATTGTATCAAATATTTCTTTTTTTTTTTTTTAATGGGCAGAAATGCCTCCAGTCCATGTAGAAGTTAAATGTATAAACAAATGGCTTGATTCATATGTCTGATCTAACCACAGAAAAACAGTGCACCAGATGGTGAACGCTCCTGTTCTGCAGAAAAGCAGTTGCAATTCACCCTTCACATTCCTGAGGGTACTGGGTTGAATAGCTAAAGCCACCTCAGAAGTGAGTGGAATTGGCCTGGGAGAGGGTGCAGCCAGCACGCTGAAAGGAAAATGAATCAGCTCTTCCCAGAAGTGGAAGTCAGAGCATTCTCTGAATCATGGAAGTTGCTGTCTCAGAACCAAGTGTTTACCCAGAGATGTTCTGTGCAAATAGCCAGCGGGATTCACACCCACTGGAAAAGCATTGAGGGGCTGATGGAAAAGAGTGCCAGTTTTGGCCCGTGCACAGGAAATGTTGCAGCCATTCACTTGTGGCTGTTCATGTCCACACAGATGATAACAGCTTCCTATTATTTGTCTTTGTGAGCAGCTGGGGGCTTTCATCTTCTTTCTGCAAAGTGAGCCATTCTCTTCTATCTCCAGATGTAAGGTTTAATAACTCCTACCTTGCTTGGACACTAGAATGTCATCTACTGTGTTTTCTAAAGCATCCCCTTTGTAAGGCTTTTACAACCTATTCTTATATTTTTTCTTTGATGTGCCTTTTTTTTTTTCCACCTAGCTCATAATACATGAAAGACAAAAAATAATATAGGTACAATAATTGCTAACTGAGAATATTTGACAGGAAATGACAGGCTCTTTCCATTGGAAAAAAACACAAAGGTTTTCATACGGGTTTATACCAATCTCTTTTAACAAATTGTTCTTCTATTAAAGATTTTGCAGCTAATACGTGTGTTATATCAGAAAACAGTCAGACAGTTTGAAAGATCCTCGTCAAGTTATCATCTCTTTATGAAAAATAATAAAAAAGAGCTTTTTAGTTTCTAAAGGTATTTCATTAAAATGTCCTGCTTGATAAATCTCCTGCAGAGAAAGTGTCTGTAGTCAAGATAATAGTGACCAACTTCTGTGACAGTCACTCCAGATGACAGACAAAAAGTGGAGAATCAGTTAGCAGTGCCCTGGCTAACATTCCCCACAGCTATTATTCACTTCTTCTGTCTGCTTCATCTATTCTTGTTTTCCTGCTTTATATACATTGACTTATTGCTGCTATATCTCTTGAGGTATCTTTTTTTTTTTTCCTCCAAATGGTAAAAATCCACACTTCTCCTTGGTTTTGGGCCATCCAAAAATAGTCTTTATAAACTTTCAGTGTTGCTATCTTTCAAGCCTCATCTAAAAAATGAATTCATGCCCATAGATCTATTGTTCCTTAATGTTTATTACTTCTTTTTATGGCAGAGGAAATTAAATGTGTTATCAACCTCTAATTTTAAAAACTCTTTTCCAGTTATTCACAACTATTCTTTTCATAACAGTCACTTCAGTATATAGAAGAGGTCTTCAAGAGTGCATCACTGTCATAACGTGGGGCAGTAGTGAAGGTTTCTTGTTTGGTTTTTCACTACCTGAGATGCTGTGTGTGATGTTATCCAGCTGAGGCAGTAACCTGGAAATCTGTGCTTTTCCAGAATACTGTACTTTTTACAGAAATTCATCTGCAGGACTTGAGTAGCACACATAATATGGCTTTTTTTTTCCATCCCTGACATTAACAGAGAGGAAAAAAAATTGAAATAAAAACAAATCCAGCCTTATTCTCCTTTTCCTCAAGTTCCAGTCCTCATGGATGGCTCAGCAGGGCTATGCCCAGGAGCTGAGCTGTTAAACTCAGCTGCCCCAGCGGAGGTCCTGGCTCTGTGATTCTGCACGGAAGGGCCCAGAGAGCCGCAGTGAGGGCTGGGCAGGGCCGGGGCAGCTGTGAGTTCTGCCTTGAACCAGAGCTGGGATGGGACGATGTGCCTGTGCACAGCCCTCCTCAGTGTCACTGCAGAACCTGCTGCGACTCAGTGTCCCGGGGTCCAGAACAGCAAATATGTTTCTTGTCTGGAACCAGACACATTTTTTCCTCACACACGTCCTCGGTGAGGTGCCTTACACCCACTGACTGTCCCGCTTTGCATCTGTACATTCCTCCTCCTCAACGTGCAGTTCAGATGGGGCTATCTGGATCATTTCACTAGTTGTTTAAGTTCTGAAGACATTTGATGCCAGCTCCCGGTGTGGGGGTGATTATCCCTTTCCCATTGCCGTACTGATAATTTTCTGAGCTTTTGCTGAAGATTTGCAGCAGTCTGTTTGCAGAAATGAAGGTCAAAGAGCCCCTTCCATGATAACTCTTCTTGCCTACCTGCCCTCCCTGCCCAGTGCATGCTCCTAGCTGCCTTGCTCTTTGAAAAAAGCCTCAGGCAAGTGAAATCCCAGGAGATAGAGCTGCCCAGGCTGAGGTAACACTGCCTGTCTAGTTTGCCAAATTAGTCTGTAATAATTACATTCTTAAACTGGTCCATTTTCATGGTTAATTTGGCTGGCAGAAAATGAAGAAGCTATTTTTGCAGCATATATGCACCATATGAATATAATTACTTGGAAGCACTGCAGACTCCAGGATTGAACGCTTTTTTAAAAATTTTTCTAATGAGCATGAGCAGGCTCTGCTGTTTGCAGTTGCCTGGGTAACTGAGATCAGACCTTTACCTGGCCCTTTCTGGTACCAGTGGAGGAATATACACTAATTCTGATGTTTGGGCTTTACTCTAAAGTATTTTATGGAGATAAGAAAGGTCAAAAAGCATCTTTAAGCCTGCTCTTCCTGTATGCATCTGAGACAATGATCAAGCAATTGATCCCTTTCACAGAAGAGCTGTGTGTGAGTGGAATAGAAAGGAGTTGGTTCCCTTTGCTTCTGCATCTAATTGCAAATTCTGTCCTGTGATGACAGGCACGAGGAGGCATCGTGGGTGTCTGCTCTGAGCCTGATTGGACTTTGAGCAGCAGCTCTGAACCCCAAGCGTGGAGATTGCAGAGTATTTTCCATGGGCACAGTCAGGAGGTCTGCAGGACCCCTCTGCCCGGGGGAACCTGGGCCCCGGAGCCCCAGCCTGGGCTGCCGGGCAGGGCTGGCTCTGCAATAGACTCACAAATGTGTCAGGGCAGACAATGTCTCTCTGCCTTCACAGTGTTGCTTCCTGCAGGGAACACATCTTCTCTGTGCAATTCAATGAGCTGCTTGAAATTTCTAAATTACTTGTGTCCTAGTAACCTTGGAGACTACATTCCTCCTACTGCCACAACAAAATAGCTGGAACTGAAGTTCAGTGGCTTTGGAGCAGGCTGCAAGGCTGTTTTATCTGCATGTTTGGAAAAAGGGGGAGATTTGAAGGTGAAAAGGGCATGGTACCGGTGAGTCCTAGGTGTGGTAAAAAGGGAAGGCAACCCAATCCCTAATGTTGAGGTGTGTTGTGCTGAATATGGCTTGTACAAGTACAGCAGAGAGCTAAGAGACCATGCAGAGGAGGGCTTACCAAAAAATCCCACTTCTACCAGGAGGTGAAAAAGATGGATAACCATTTTGAGAAATCTTAATTGAAATTTTACTTTAGTTTGTTCCTAACTTGGCATTTGTGATTGAAATAAAGGCTAGAGTATTATTAGCTATAAACATGCTGGTTTTTTCCTATGGAATAGTCAAAGAAAATCATAATGCAATAATTATGCCAGGAGAGGCTATACTGCTAGAGCTTAATGGTAAATCTCCCTGTGTTGACAAGTTCACTGGCTGCCAAATAGACACAGAGGCCCTGAAGTTATTGCTGCCTCTTTCTGCTGCAGAAAGTCTCACAGGGGGTTTCATAGATGGGGACTGAGAATATGAAGTGGATTTTAAAATCCTTTATTTTTCAAACTGTGAGAGAACTAAGCAGGGAGCCTTAGATTTTTTTCTTCTAATTCAAGATTTCAATTTGCCACTTAAGAATAAAATCTCTTTTCTCTAAACAAGTCAAGAGGACTGTAAATCTGAAATATTCTTAACTGCAGCCTCTCCCAACAGCTTGATCCGTCATTTAACCTGGCATTTTTGCTAAGTGCCATTTTCCATCTGTATCTGTAAATCAGTGATTGTGTTTTTCAAGTTATTTCAATCAGAAAGTATGAGTAAAGTCATACTGGATAACATGAAAAAAAGATATTCTTTTTTCCCAGGAGGATGAACAGTGTCTATATATGACATAAATCCACTTAGACACAAATCTTCATGTCAGAAAACCAAATGGGTGTCACTGTTGTCATCTTCTCTTATACACAGTCACATGCAATGGAATTTTTGCTTTAAAGAGCCATTACTGAGCCTTGTGTTAACACATTTCAGAGCAAGAGAGTTCTGTGCATCAGAGTAGCATGGCTGAATGCATTGACAGATGCCCAGGAAAATGAACTGGCAGCAGCTCCTAAGATCAGCCAGCTTGCAAGTTCCCTTTCATTGCTCAGAAGAACCTTCTTCCTCTTGTCTTCTCCATCAGGAGAGCTTGAGAACTAAAAGGACTATTAGGAAGCACAGGTTTCAGAGAGGAAGCAGGAAAAGGTCAGGAAAGCTGCTGTGGCCATTCTGTATCTTACCTTCTCATACATACTCAGTTTTCTGATTTCTTTGCAGCAAACAGAAGGGAGTGTGTTCTGAATGATCTGTAACAGGGTATTCGTTTTCTGCCACCTGTGACCTAGAAACACTGCTGAAAACGTGGCCTCTTCTGCTTTAACTTTCTCCTAACCATACTTGGGCTGCTGACAGGTGAATGATGGTGAGTGTCTAAGGCAGAACAGATTTCTTTGGAAAAACCTTCCTTGGGAAAGTGGCAGATTGTCAGAAACTTGCCAACTCCATCCTGGGTTCTGTTGCAAACCTGCCTAGGAGTTTCCCAGCAAGAACCACACCTTGCCAAGAACACTTGAAAACAAGGCTTCAGTTAGAGTTTCCTGAGCTCCTGAAATGTCTGGCAGTGAGCTCAGCTGAAGCCACCAGCTGTGCAGCAGCCGGGGACAGCCCTGCAGGTGCCCTGTGAGCTCGCACACAGCTCTGAGCCGGACCTGTAACATCTGGAGCTCAGCCCCAGCACAGACTGACGGCGGTGCCAAACGCTCTGCCATTCTGTGACAGACACTCCTGTTCCCTGGGCACTTAAGCACGAGCTCCTGTGCAGCCACGCTGGCAGAGTGACCTTAGCAAGGTTTGACCTCTGGGGCTCTAGATGGCAAGTGCTAATGGAGTGCTTTGGGACTTGTCTCTTGCAGTGCCACTAGCAATTTTTTTTTCAAATATGTTGCTTGGCTACAAGTCCTTCTTTGCATTTGAAAGCTCACATAAAAACCTAAATCGACTTCTCTGGCAGTGTTGGCTGCTGAAAGAATTTATTGCTCTACAACCAGGAGCCTGAAAATGAAAATGTCCGATAATGCTTTGCTTCCTTGCCACTCAGACTGTTCAAACACTTGTCTCATACTTTAAACAAAAACTAATAATAAACAGCAGCTGGAATAACTGATGGAGAAAATCATACAGCATAGCATTCTGTATTTAGAATATTTATTGTTTGTCTTTCAGTGACACGGACACTATTAGTTTTAGTGGAGTTGATAGCAGTTCTTCCAAGTAAACTATGTAATATAACTGCATTATGGCTTCCTCCTCTCCTTAGCCTAACTTTGCCAGCACAGTTTTTAAACTTGGGCCCTCTTAAAAAAAAATAGTTCATTTCCATCAGTGTTGTGGTGGACAGTGAGGAGGCAAAGTACAGAACACACTGACATGGCCGTGTCTGGTTTCTGCTTGACTAACTGGGGTTGTTCAAGGAGCAGGGGAAAAGATTTCTGCCAGGAAATGAGAGTTGTACTGCTGTAGTTTGAATAATTTATCCAATATGCCTGAGTGTAGATGTGACTCTTGTTTGCTAGCAGCCAAATAACAACTTAAAACCCCTGAACTATTTATTTGGCACTTATTGGGGTGTGGGAGGTTAGCTTCACGTCTAATGCTTATCCTTACTACAGTCCTGTAGGAACAGCTCACCCCCAGTGATGCAGTTTAGAAGCATTGTGCTCTAATTCCCTTTGGAGCTTCGGCGTCTCTGTGGTGACACACGCTCTGCTCTCTGCCAGAGGTGGGCAGAGCTGGTCGGGCTGGATCTCTCCCAGTCTTCTCTCAGCAGGTTTGGAGTCACAAGTCTTTACTACAGCACCACAGAAATGTGCTGCAATTGAAGATAGATCCACCTCAAAGCTATCACAGAGAGTTTTCATATATCTGCCATGGTTTTAATGAAAAATTCAGTTTTGATTTTGCTGACCATTTTTTTGACAGTTTTGTTAGACCTGAAGTCTATTCCAAGCAGATTTAGATCATATCCTGATCTGAATATATGATTTCAGATTAGTTGTGTCCATTAACTGATCTTTCAATTAAACTCACATTTAAAAATTAAGCAGTCAATTTCAGAAAGGGTTTAGTTAAATATAATGAAAATGTTGTCAAAGGAGTTCCATTAAAGATATTGTTGCAGCTAGATTCTGAACGGAAACAACTATCATACTTTCCTGAATGTTAATTTTGATTAAATCCTTGACTCCAACAAAACTGCTCTGAATCATACTGCTATAGCTTAACTTTGTGTTGGAAATAATGTCGGTGTCCCACTACTGATGTGGTAGCTAATTAGGTTAACAGCCCTAGAACATATATTAAACAGATAATTAAAAACAAGGGCACACTACCCATAACAAACAAGAGACATATATGGCTGCAGAAAAGTTTGTCTTTTAATCTGTACCTCTCTAGAGCATGAGTGAATTCTACAATGCAGAGAGAAGAAATAGTACATTATTCTTTCTTCTATCCTTTTTCTACTGCCTTGTACAATTTCAAGTGGCTCTAAAAAAAAAATTTAGTTTCTTGAATAAAAGACTTTAGCTTTCAGGTCATGCCCATCTCTTTTCAAACACCTGCAGCTTATATTGTGTTTGACTGGCTCACTTGTCTGAAGCTAGGAGGGTTGTCTGAATTTGGGGAGATTTCTGTGTTCATCAGTTTAAACTCTGGACATCCATAGTGCTACAGAAATAGTGGATGGTGCTATTTTTCCAAGATTTTCCAGATATTTAGGAAACTGTTATTTATCCTTTGGATATTTGCATCTCCTCAGTGTAGATATTTAATTTAAAGCATTGACCTGGTAGACTTATTTCCCTGGACAGTTTACATAATCAGAAGAGATAGGCTCCTTGTATTGTCTAAGATTCTCTCAAATTATCCTTTGCAAGACTCATTTTTCCTTTTGCCTAAAGGAAGATTAGAACATGAATATAGGTATTTTGGCAGTGAATATCTCCTTAGAACTATTACCATCACATAGAAGAATTGGTACCCTTGTCAGATCTCTGGTCTGCATGTCTCTGAATTTCCTTAAGAAGTATCTGTGGTGCCTCTGTCCTTGGAGATATGCAGAACTTGAGAAGAAAAGGCCCAGAACAACCTGATCTACCTCTGAGGTTGGCCCTGCTCTTGTGTGGGGCACTGGATCTTTAGGGGTCCTGTCTAGTGTAAGTTACTCTGTGCCACTAAACTCAACAGCTCAGGGCATAACCTCACAACCATTTCCTTTCAAGCTCTCAATTCAGTACAGGTTCGTCCCCTGAAGCAGGAAAATTAAAGAGAATACATGTATCTTGTATGTTCATAAATGATACAACTATTATTCTAATCCTAAGAGCAAGAAACCTGCTTCCAGAGTATCATACCTCTTCCCTTATGAATCCCTGGATGTTTGAGCTCTAACCATTCCTTGAAAGGCAAGATGCTCAGAAACCAGCAAAAATCATTTATACTCTGTCTAGTAAGTCAGAAGGGGAAACGGTTCAGGATCTGGGGAAGGTTTTACATCATCTATGTCTGCTATATTGCTCTCTCAAACGGTGCTTGAACATGCTGGATGAAAAGAGACTCATGGCCTACAGCACTAACGAGGTAAAGTGATCTGGATGGGCTCTGAGGGCTGCTTTCCAGCCCATGTTGCTAACATGGATAATGTGCCTGTCTCTTCAAATGAATAGCACAGTGTGGAGACTCCAGTAGTTGCAGGAAAACAGACTGAGAGCATGTGCCAAGAGGATTGTAGATGGCCTGTTAAGTGCCGAGAACATAGTGCAGAGTGTGTCTTGCTGAAAAGGCCTGATTCAGTTGGCACTTGTTTCCAGCTTCAGCAGTGTGTCTGGAAACAGAAAGCTACTGTGAGTCAAAGCAGGGATACAGGCGGAGAGGAACCGGGAGGGGAAAGCACCCGCCTGCTGGAGCTGTCAGGAACGTGTGAGGTTCCCCAGGGGCTGTACACATAAAGGAGCTGTCTGGGCGGGAGGTTTGAAAGAAAGCCAGATGGCTGCAGTTGCTTGCAAGAAGGTGGATGTGCCAAATAACTTTTTACATCTCTAATGTGTGAAAAAGGATCGGCCCTTGACTTCAAAGTAACAGAGTGTTTGTCACGCTGCCTGATGCTTTTCTGGCTTTTCTTTTTCTGGCTTTTTCCTTCACAGACAGCAGGGTTTGCTCTAGCCATCCTGCAAATAGCTCACGAGGTAGCTAGTGCTTAATCTGTGAGCTGCCTAGCAGGCCTGTCACTGCAAATGGTGGGGATGTGGTGTTATTTAGATTGGCAGCAAATGCAGAGTTCAGAGTTGTGTATCTGGCTGAATTCCAAGTGGATAATTACATTCTGCCTACCTAAAATTCCCCCTTACAGCTTTTCGAAATCCTTGCTCAGAGCTGTTTTTATAATGTTGCTATCTGCTCTTAGTGGCAAGTGAGGTGACTTTGGATGTATTGTGGTGTCCCCATCATCAACTGTAAATTCATGTAAAAAATGTAGGTTTTCCTGCACACCTCATCCCAGCTGCCATCTCCCCAGTGATATGCTCCTTGTACTGTGTACTTCTAAAGTAGTTGCCTCTAGTTTACCTAAAAATTAATTTTTCAAAGTCCTTCTATCATACAGTTACTTTCTGCTGTTTTAGCAAAAAGTCTTCATTACCTTTCTCTTAGTTTTTTATTATTTTTTCACTATGTGCAAGGCATCACTGGACTGTATCCCCTGTGTTTAAAGTGACCTGAAACTCAGTGATGAGAAGAGATTATTCCAGACCTGGAAACCCCCTGCAGAAGCTTCTACACATCCAGAATCTAGCCGTGATATTGAGTCATAGCATTTAATCAGACATAATGAAGCAGTATAGGAGCAGGTAGATCAATATCAGCACAGTAAGTATTGTAGGAGATTTTGTCATCCCAGTGGCTGGGCCATCCACATGATGTTTGAATCCCATTTTCCCATTTCCAGGGCCATCTGAAAGCCACTGCCTTGGCGTGCTTATCACACAAAGCTCTGAAGTGGGTAGCGCCAGGTGCGGGTATTGAAGGCTGAAATTATACATGTTCTCCTATATTTAACTGTAATTAAGCCGACACTCGAGTATCCATTCATCCGGTTTGTGCTTTTTTAGGCTTGCCACCATTCAGTAAACACATCACTTTAGCTCTATTCCTCACATAAGGTATATGCATGGGAGCAATTAAAAATGTTAAGCTGTGCAAGGTAGACTTCACGTTATTCTTGCGGAAAATGTGTTTTGATGCCATTTCCATCCTGTTTCCTCAGCCTGCTCTAAAGTGTGGGGGAAAGAAATGAAGACTTGTTTTAGGAGAGCATGTTCCTCACAGGGAAAGAAAAGAAAGCAGAACAAAACCTGTGCAGCACCTTGGAGAGTTGCAAACTTGTCCCCAGCTTTTGCAAACATCATAATGAGCCTCCCAATTTTAGAGATCTGTAGTAAAAATCAGTGATATTCCTGTAAATAATGCCACATTCCACATTTCAGTAACCTGGATTATATCCTCAAGGTGTTCATGCTCTGAGGCTCTGAAAGAACAAACAAGTACTTGTTTGAGCAGTGCAAATTCTAAAGTCTGGTTTAGGGCAGGAGGTCTCCTGGCTGCATCAGTCACTGCAGAACATCACAGCTACACTGCACTGTAGCCCTTCTTTCAGGGTGTCTGGCTGCTTGTTTGCATAAAATTGTGGGGTATTAATGTCTGAACTTGAAGTTATTTGATTCAAAATTTCTTGCTGGGGAAGAAAAAGGAAAATGATGAACAGACTTATGCCTTAAATTCATGTTTCCCTTTGTATCCAGACTACAGAGAAATGTTACCTACAGCATAACCTTGCAGTGCAGTAGAGCTGGTTTTACTCTCTCCTGTACTTGTTAGGAGAAGTTTCTGACCTAGTCTGGTTCCTGTAATTCTCAGGGCATCTGGTTGTTTTAATGTTGGTAGCCTCAAAGCATATCTATGGAATGGCAAATATTTTCACCATGCTACAGACAGGAAAAATTATTTGGCAGGAAAGGAATAGGGTATGTTATGCTGCCCATTCAGTCTCTGTGTAGTATTGAGGTCTGTATTCTGGTCTAGTGCTCCAACAGTGTTGTCATTTAATTCTAGCACACTCTGCTTTAGGTTTCATTCAGGTTTCAGGTTATGTTCAGATTTTTTTTTCGTTCACTTGTTTCTCCTACTGGGCTCCTCAGAGCCGTTGGAGTTGTACTTGAGCATGGGGAGAAGGTTGGTGTTCAACCTCCCACATTACTTGTTTGATCTCCGAGAGTGTATTTCTGCCACAGGCAGTCCTGTGAACCAGATTACCTGATTTAATATTTTGCAGGACCTGTAATAATGAAGCAAGTAGAACTGTCCAACATGGAGCGTCTTCCATTTCAAACAGTAGGTGCAGCTAAGATTTATTGGACAGAAAGACTGCCTTCCTGTCATTAATAAAACTAAAGGTTTTGGGTAGTGCTGCACAGTTATTTTTCTGTGTGAATTTATGAGGGCATTCGGGGAGAGTTGTTTTTCTTCACCAGGTTCCCTTTCCCTTGCAGTGAGTGATGGCTGTGCTGCGCCGGCTGCGAGGCGAGCAGAGAGCAAACAGTTCATAAATGTAACTACCTTCAGGAGAGCTCTTGGAGCACAGCAAAGTGCTCTAATGGAGGAAGCAGGCAGGGTGGGCAGGCTGTAAAACAAATGCATTGCTACTTAAAGAGTTGTCTTCATTCTCGCTTGCTGCCTGATACAGACCAAGTGGAAATATTTTAGTAGAGATGTCTCTGAGCTTGTTCTTAGGCAGTTCTGCTCACCTTCAGTGTGCAGTGGCAGTCACCTACTGCCTCTATGCCTGTCCTGGTCCTCTCTGCAGTGCTGCAGAGTGAAAAAAACCTCAATCTGGGCTGTGAACAACTAGCAAACTTATAAAAGTGATGTATCAAGTTCTACTTTTGCACACTGTATCAAAGGAAGGGTTCTTACTACTTTTTGTTTGTTTCTTAACATCGTATAGCTCAGAGAGGAAGTCTGTTTAGTTTCTATGGTTCAAGACGGGCACCTTCTAGGTCCTTTAAGAAAAAAAGGAAAGCTTATAATAAATTTGTGTTCAAAATCTAAGTCAGTAGAAAAGTGGGTTTTTTTCCATTAAAATCCATATAACTTTTCCCCAAGGGCAACAGGATAAATGTACTGTTTGCACTAAAACATTCATTTCTTTGAAATGGCACTGACCTACTTGAATGCTGTTACATGTGTAATTGAGGCAAAATGATGTGTTAATCTTTCCTTAAAAATAGGAGTGGCCTGCAAAGCTGAGACATGTAAACATATTAAAAAATATAGGAAATATAGCCCTGACACCACATTGCCTGCTGCTTGCCTTTAAAGTAATGTGCTGTTAAAATTATACTGTGACTTTGCCAGGCTCTGTAACTTGTAAAATATTCAGCTGATGTGGGTTAACACAACATATTCTTCACAATTCTACATTTTTACAAGCAATTGTTTTGTGTCGAATTCTGTTGGGACGGAGTGTAACACTGGGACAGTTGTTCCTGAATTGTCATCCTTGCTGTGACACGTCCTGCTGTGACATTTTCCTATTTGCACAATGGGTGGTTCACTGATACCATCAGCTCTTAACAAGGACTACCTGGTTAATGATTGCAAAACAAACACAAGACTTTAAAATACACGGTAAACTATTTCTTATCCTGCTCTTATATCGATTAGAGCCAGAATCATCTCATGTGGCATCATTTAATATTTGAGCTCTCTACCTGCTTTCTGATGTTGCCACTAGTTACCAGTTCAGTTGTGCCCTGGGTGACAGCTGGGATTGTGCAAACTCCCTGGCATGCCTCTGCACTGAAAAATCCCTGACATGTGTTTGACATCCTTTTGTACCCTTAGCATCTGTGCTGCTATTCCTTGGATAACCGCCTGTATTCAGCAGGCTGTGTGACAGATCTCGAGGAGAACTGCCCCATGCTGTACCACTAATCTCAAGAACCATCACCACCGCCTCTTTGCATTGGTCTTTGCTTGTCAGCAAAAGGTGGAACTTCCTATACAGTAGTCTTGAAATTGGTGTTATTCCTTTCAAATTTCTGTAGGAAATAACCCTGCTGTGTCTATATATACCTGTATTTTATGTAATTAAGGAAAATATGTTTTAGGAGAGATTCCTGCTTTATTTATTTGTGTTATCAAATCAAGAATACCATCAAGGCACATACTTAATATAGGAGAAATTTGATAAAAATATTGGCAAACGCAGAAATAGGAAAGTATTGATTAATGTTAGTAGGCAATCAGGCAATGCAATCTCACACCTCAGACAGCTACAAAACCAGGAACATTGACAGTCCAGTTTTAAAAAGAAGTCACTTGTCTCTTTACAAGTGGAACTACAACTTCTTGGCAAAGATGGCACAATTAGCTCCTGTGAGCAAGGTTTCTGGAGTGTTTGTGTTTCCTTTGGTGCTAGTGTTCCGTGAAAAATTGGCTTAGATATTACAGATGTGTTAGATTGTTGTGTAATGGCAAGATTGACCAATGTGACCTGTGGTTTTTGTCCAAGGGGAACATACTTCTGAAAATAATTTCTTTTGTAGAATTCACGTGGTACAGTAACAAACCATATCCTGAGGCAGTGCAGCGCACTGATGAATGAAAAGATGGTGCACTGGGTACAGAAATAGATGGTTTTGCCAAAAGACTTTGTCTTCTAACTGCTGAAAAACCAGTAAAACCACCGCGCAGTAGCTTCTAGTTTAGACTGGTGCAATAGTAGCTACAGATTGCTGTGGTTATCTGTAAGCTTCACCCACTCAAGCAATGATGGCAATTAATGTTATTACATGCAGCCTGCAAATGTCACACCTTTATTCCAAGAAATGTAACTCTCAGCGCCCTGCAGTACTTTTATAACTTCACTGCATGCTCATGTAATGAGACAGGACAGAGAGATCAACACCCACAACACTCAAGGCTGAAGAAAATAATTAAGGAATAGAAAAGAAGAAGGAACACAATTTAGAGGAAATTGATTTTAAAGGAAAAGAAATTCCACTGTTTACAGCACGTCAGCTGGGCTTGCATAAGATAACTAACAAATTCCAGGAAGTTAGACTGACAACTTCCCAGGCTCATAGCACTGCCTGTTCAAAGCAGAGCTGTAAAACAATTATGGTTTCCATCATCCACTTCAGGGTTATAGCTAAACCTAGCTCAGTTAATAGCTGGAGAAGATGCCTGAGTCAAGTGTCACATGCAACAGCAGGTTGTACTCAACTTCAGTGTGAAGATATAAATTACAATTCAGGATTTTTAAAGGCAAAAAATGAGCTGGAAATCACTGTAGTAACACACAAGTAGACTGCTCTGACAAAAACACAACCTTTGGCAGTGGTACAGAAGCTCTTTCACACACTCTGGGACCAGTTGTAACACCTCAGAACTTGTTAGGAAGACTTGGCTGCAGGTCTCTCCTGTGTCATCTGTATAAGCAAGAAGAGTATGATAAGAACTTTATTCCTTTGACTCAAGAACAGATTCGTGACCTAATGCAATTCCAGTGGAAACTACTCTATGTAAAAAGTCAGCCTAGAAGTGAACTCATTTATACATCAGACTAAAAGAGCATTTGTGTTACTAATGCTTTTTGTTGTGTTTGACTTTGAATGTCATCTGATTTGGGTTATAGTTAAATGAATGGAGTATTTTGAATAAACAGTCTTTCAATTTGCATCAGAAATCACCCACTCTCAAACTTTAAAGGCAAGCAAAAAATATTTGCTGTTTTTGTTGAAACAAACTTTGGCTATAAATCATCAGAGTGACTGTATGCTTCATGCTCTGCTCTTTAATTACATACTAATTAAAACCTGAAATTTGTGCCAGTGTTTATGATAGTATAGAGTTCTACAACCAAATAGCTTGCAGAGCAGCTGAACAAAACAGCTTTTCATGAGTTAGAATTTAGAGTCTTAAATTTTGGGATATTTTAGGAACTAAGAGAATAATAGCAGAAAAGATGTTTGTGTTGGTTCGGGTTTTTCGGGTTTTTTCATTTAATTCTAATCTTCAGAGTGCTCTCACAGGCTGACACTTATCATTCTGCTTCAAGGGCACATTTCAGACTTGAGCAATCTTAAGAAGAATTAAAATTTCCTCATTTCCATTGGTTAAGTAGTAATTAACAACACAGGTTATGATAATATTGTCTCAGATGTTGCAACCAAATGTCAGTGAAAATCAGGTTTGGAATTAGATTTAGTAAATTCCTTTTGGGGATTCAATCTTAACATTTGCTGTTCTGTATCACTTGGATCAGTCAACTGATTGCTCATTGTCATGATGATTTTGCATTCACATAAATGCACAAGTCATTTGCTGCAAAGCAATAAAAAGGCAATCCTAGGGATTACTCAGGAGGACAGAGGCATATATTATTTTTTTACCTTAAGGTTTCCCATGAGGTTTCAGAGCAGAAATAAAAATTTGCCAATGCTTACCCTTCATTTCCTTATTAGAGATTTTGTGATAAACTTTACTGGAAACATAGAGCTTGAACATAGACTGGGAGAGAAAGTTTGAACTTGCCAGAGATTCTGTCAAGGAAGTATCTGTAACCCAGCATGAGGAGATGCTCAGTTGGGATAGCAGCCTCTGTTAGGCCTGAAATAGTCACAGCATGGAGCATTCCAGCCTTAAGCTTCCCACCAGCCCATTTCTCTTGGCCTCGCCTAATTTTTTTAAAATAACTACACTGCTGAATAACAAATAGGTGCTTCATCAGGTCTGGCCCAGTTCTGCTTCCTAGTTCTGGTATTTACGTGTCATCATTATGTTTTCTAAATGCAGCCTGAATGAATGGACTAAAATAATTTCTCTGGAATGTTTTTCATGTGCTTTTGGGTCTCTGCTTATGCTCTTTTGGGTCTCTGCCTCTCTGCAGTACATCTTATATTTTGCAATGACGCAGTTTCTGACATGACTGGGTACATTTCTCTTTCTTCAGTTACGTATTTTTCTATGGGGATAAGATGTGAGATTTCCCAAAATTACTTAATAATCCCTTTTTCTTTGCAAAAGGTCTGGCTTGAGTCACCTTGCAGTACAAATATAACCTCCTTTGTCTCCATGGAACATTGCCTGTAGGCCACTTCTCCCTGATTTCTTGCTTTGGAAAGAGCTAGAATAGTCTGACTAGTTTTAGGCACCTGTAATAATTTGCAGTGTGAGTGGAGCAGCATTTACCCCCTACCCCTGTCCTCTCCCACCTTCCCCTGTCACTGCTGCCTGAGCTGGCTGCCTGTCAAGTGACTCATTTTCTCTGGAACAAAGTGGCATTTCCTAAGGTTAATGTTATGGCTCTGTGACCTGACAGATGGAGGAGCAAGAAAGATCACAGAGGAAATGAGATATGGATAGGATAAGGTGCTTAGAAACCTTTCTAGGAAAACTAGCCGTGACTTGGCATACTGTAAATTTTGGTCTTTTAGATTTTATTAACATGGGTTTGGGGAGAAATAGCCTGTCAACAACTGACATTTTGTATTATGTTCTTTTGTGGTCTTATAAAATAGTTTCTGTTGTATTATCCTATTTTATTTGTCTAGTTTATTTCAATGCAAAAATGTGTATCCCAGTTACCCTAGCCTGGGAGAATAGAAGAAAGGAGGAGAAAGAGATAGGATTGAAGGGAATCTTACTAATGTTTTTTAAAAGGAATTACTGTTTCCAAGGAGTGTTTCACAAGTACATGTAATCATGCATTTTATGCTCAGATTCTCATGCAGAAATTTGTGGTGGTCTTCAAGGCCAAGGAAACCTGTGAGTAGGAAGGGGAGATCACTCTCATGGATCTTAACCCATGTCCATCCTCCAGCAGCTGACATGGTGCCCTCAGGTCTCTGGATGCTCTCCGTGTGGTGCACGACTGCCAGGAGAGCGTTTCTGGACTGAAGCAATTTTCAAGTCATTCTTTCAAAACTGTCTGAAAATATTTGCTCCAGACAGAACCAGAAGAAGTTTATGCTGTGTACACACCTGGGTTGCCAGCCCAGGTGTCACTGGACATTCCTTCAACAATGCTGTGTGATTAGGTCCTGATTAAGCTTTCCCTTGATCTTTGATTGGCATGGAGCTGTGCCCTAGTGAATTGGCAGTCTTTTTAGCCACTCTCTTTTTTCTTTCCATTTCATATAAATAAGTAACTATTCTCTTTGAGTCATTTTAATATTCAGATTTGGAGAACTGAAATTAGAGTCAGCACATTCTGACAAAAACATAGTTGCATAAAAGGTTTTTACATATAAAGGCTCTTCTGGTCAGTTTCCAGTTTATTTTCATTTTTTTCTCCTTCCTTTTGGAATTTTTCAGCATTGCTGAGTTCCCACATGAACATCTGCAACATAATTTTGATCCTAAGTGCTTTATAATCATACACGCTATAAATATTAGATTGTCTTTTAGAGGCCACTTCACTTTGATTTTGAATATTAAGTGGAACAAACAAAAAAAAATTATTATTCAGACAATTGCTCTAATTTTGGTGTCCTCATTTCTGGGCTAAAATGCAACGAAATTCTGTTATTGGTGGAGTTTGAAATACATGGTCTTCTAATTAAGTAGTGTGCAGGACCACTCAGAGCTAGAGGCATACATTGGATAACAGGTATTGGTTTCTTTTCCAATAGCAAACTCAAAGGACTTCTGAATAGGCAGATGAGAGCACAAGGGAACATTACCCCATCCTGCAGCAGAGAGAATGCTTCTCGTGATATATTCAGAAAAACAAGAGACAGCTGTGCCAAAAGCACAGCCACCCCGACACAGATTTTGGGCTGGATGTGTGTATTTGCAGCGTGCCAAGTAAACCTTTTCCGATTAAATGGGCTTGCAGTACAGTGGGTTCACAATTTGCCTCACTTTGCCTTACCCGAACTTTGGCTTGCCTCTCTGACTGTCTCTCTGTGCTTCTTTTTCTCCAGGATCTGGGTGGAGATAGCTTATCACCTGGCTGTGCTGGTGGCCACCTGGGTTATGTCTACCCTGGAAGTCACTTTGCTCAAGCTGAGTTACTGTAGTTATGCTTAATTAATGTTCAGGAGGGCTTATTGCAGTCTGTCACTCCACTACTGGTTTTAGAATGTTTGGGGCCCCACAAGGAAATTGCTAACTAGAACCAAAATTCTTTTAATCTTTTTAAAATCTTTAGAGATGGACTGTTCTGAGCCATGGAGAGATGGTAAAAACTGTAGAACCTTGATGGTGCTGTTGCTTTCTCTGTTTATCAGTGTCTTAAGTGTTTCTATAGATAAGACAACTTCCTCAGACAGAGAACTCTATCAAGAAGCAGGCTGAGCTGGAGATATGTCACGTCAGCTGAATGAGTGAGAGGCAGTGTAGCACACACATCTTTCCATTTCCTTGTCTGGGTCTCCTTTCCTGATAACCAGGTAATGAAAAGAATGGAGATGAAGTTTTCTAGAGCTCAGGAAGGAGTTGGGTCTGGAATGTTTTTATTTTTACTTTTTCTCTGTTAATTACCTTTTCTTCTATAATCAAAGAAAAAACTGAATGTTTGTCTTTACATGTTTTTAGGACCTTACATGGAGCCTGTTTCCAAAGGTTACTGGTATAGGCTGTATACACAGTTTTGCTTAGGCCAATGTATGTTCATGTGGCATAGAAAATTTTTTAACATTCTCTAAGGTGAACTGTAAGAGATCATATATTATGGCTCTTACACTTCCTGGATAACAGTAATAAATGCCTGATTTCAGAAAATATCTTTATTTAGGACAGCACCTTCATGTTCATCCTCGAAACAACATCCATGCCAAGATGTGTAGTTCTATTTCTTAAAATGGCCATTCTCACTTCTGCACTGACCTGAACCTGCAGTCTTCTGTCTGGAACTATGTTTACTTGTTTGAAAATATATATGCACATAAAATATTTTTAGCATGTGTAGTGGAAGTCACTGCCCATGTCTGCCAGTAGAAGAAGTCACAGGAAAAAAATCATGAAACCCACAGCCCTGATTGCCCTCTCAATTTGATGTCTCCAGGTAACACTTGGCCTTTTTGGACTTTGTTGGGGCTCTATGCAAGTGTCATTTCCAGTGTCTCCTCAGCTGAAAATCTGAGCGGGGCAAATCTAATTCCTGCTTTGGAAAGTGGTAACAGTGCAGAAGCTGCCTCTGCCTACACTTGTGAAAGTACAGTGGGTCCAAGTGCAATAAGAACAGTTCACTGTAGTACTTAGGCATGCTGGCAGCACTGATATTCCTTGCAGCAGGCTGGATAATTTTAGTCTAACTCTCTATTTAAATGAGCACATAATGTGGGAGACCAGAGCAAGCTCCATATTCAGAGAATGAAGCTAAACACAGAATCCAGCACTACTGTTTGCAAGCTGGAAACTTCCTTCATGAATAATATCTGATAATCATCCTTGTCTGCATGACCTGTATGTCAGCATATGCTGAGAGCACATCTATTTTGAAACCAGTCTTAATAACACAGCTGCAGCCCTGCAGAAGGGTGAGCTGCCTGAACATGCTCAAGCTACAGCAAAGTTCTGCATCAGGCACTCAAATCTGCTCTGTTCTCAGGAAAGAGCCTTATAATTAACCTATTATTGCAAGATTTTTGGGTTTATTCCCCAAGGAAAGAGAATCTAGTCAAGACATGAAAAATGTGTCAATCTAATATAGTAATAGAATAGTGAAGCCCTGTGGTCTAATGACGCATTAGATTTATGAAAAGCTCTTTTCTGTTTATCCCGCACAAACACAAACTTGCGCTCAAAACCATTACATAATTGTTAATCCAGAATGCATTTCTCTTGTCAGTTGAATGGCAACAGTCTGTACTGACCATTTTTCTTTTAATGAAGTAGTTTATTTGAGCTCTATTTTAATTCTAGCAACAAATCGTACTGCAAGTATTATAGGTTTAGTATAAAATGCTACAGGATAATTTTAGGTTGTGGTCTGTATCCTGCTAATCAAGGTAACTGCCTTTCTCATTCTTCCCAATCTCCTTTCCTTTTTCCATTAGTCTTAACTACACAAAATTTTTCCTGAACTGTGACTGAGGAGGAGTTTCTACATAGTATCACCAAAAAATGAAAGAGCTTTCCAGCAGATAATTGCAAAGCAGAAAAAGTTTGTGGCTGAAATTTCTAGAATACCCAGCTCGCTTAGTAATGTTTATCTGCCTGGTCAAACCTTCCCCAGAATGGCCCTTTTGAATGGATGCCACATCATCTGTATAGGGCATGAAGAACAAAAAATGCTGCTGCTTTCTTTTAGGAAATAAAATTTTGGAATAATGGAATTAAGTCTTAGAGGAACTTGTGTTATTTGATTCCTTCTTGTCTTAAAGGCAATGTAGACATGAAAATATCAGGTGAAAACTTGGAATCATTTACTTAGTTGTAGTTCTTGATAACGCACACACCTTGGTAACACACGCACCTGCATCCAAGTGCTACCTCTGCATTTTCTCACAGTACTGACTTTCAAAAACAAGCTCCACCCTGTCTGAAATTTTGCCCTGAAGATCTGAAATGCCCAACCAGCTATTGAAAACAAGGTACAGACCTTGTCTTTCTTTGATAGCTCTGGAAGTGACTGCTGTGTATCATTACCTTCTGGATTTGTTTTTACATATGCCTATGAGCAGGATTATCTTTCTTTTAATGTGGATCCCTTTAATAAAGAGCACATGAGGCAAGGTTGTGTAAAAACTTTTGTGCATATGCAAGAGAGACAGGATTCCTCTCTCCAGCCTCTCAAGTCTGGGGTGTAGAGATCTGCAGCTGAGCCTGTTGTTTGGCAGGAATGAGGCAACCTTGAAAGAGAGAAAACTATTTTCTTATTGCTTTCTGATGAGCTTTCTCTTACAGTCAACTATGCCTTTTCTGTGTTCAAAAAACAGATTATATTTGAAAAGTGCACTTGTAAAATATATGCCACAACCAGTCCTTCCTTCCTAATAACATAGCTCTCTAATAGCATAGCTCTCTAATGCAGTCTGTTTCTATCATATAGGGGGGAAGTTTTCTTTAGTATTGGATGAGGTGAAGCAATCCCAGGGAGAATGCTAATTATATAGGCTAGCTATGAAGAATTGGGAAGGAGTCTTACCACTGTTGACATAAGGATGCTAAAGTAAAACACTGACCATCAGTGGTCTGTTGCAGCATCACTTTTCCAATAAAGGGAGATATTTCCCAAACACTTTTGCTGGCTTACAATTGCAGTACTTGCAAATAGGAAATAAAGTGTTTGGGGATAAAAATGCCAAAGTGCATCAAGTACATGCAGGGGTTTATAGTGCTGTCTTCCTTCAGGTTTCTTTCTTGTTAAGTTCTTAACAAGAAAGTTCATAACTTGCATAAAAATATCCACAACTTCCCAGTATAGTATGACATATATAAAATTATTTTAAAATAAGCATAGTCCTGCCTGAGAAGGCTTGAGACAGATAATTATAAGGCAGTCCATCTGTGATATGTGGAACCATCTGAACATGTTGAAATCCACACTTGGAAAGAACTTGCTACCATGATTCCCTCTGTCTCTACTGAACTAATGTGCCCTTCAGCTCATCTCTTAACAAAAGGAATAAATAATTATCCTGTTTCTTTCTAGTTTCCAAGTGTGTTCACATACCCTGAATACTTTATGTTATGGATACAGGCAAGGGCTACCTGTGAAAACTTCTCACAGTGTAGGCTAAATCACACCGACTTCACAGATGTTTAGGACAGAAATGTAGCACTAATCTTACCAATGGTGACAGTTTCATTCATTGATTAAATACAGGAAGCAGAAAATAAATGAGGTTTTCAAAACATGCATGGTGACGTTAGGTTTTGTGAGGTAAAGGCTGCTTATCACAGTGAATATATTTCTGTTGTGTTTATTCCACGTGCAAAATCCCCCTTAGAAGACAGGGTATTCAATAGCTTTTCACAAACAGGATCTTTTTCAGAGGACAATTACAAAACTGGTTAGGCAAAATGTGTCTCTTCCAGGAATAACATGATGCACTCTTTTTAGTTAATAGAAGTTGAATATTTAAATCCATATGCAAATGGCAAAGAAAAATTTTTTCATTACATTGTTCCTCTGAATTGTCTGATGACACAAATTACCAAAAGGCACCCTGGACTCTACAGAAAAAGTATGTCAGTCCTCCTTTTGTTGTAATTCTCATTTTTCAAGAGCTGCCTGATGACATTGTGAATGATGCCATTTTAATTTAGAGTGTATTGTTCACTTCAGTCTTTCATCAAACATCAGAAATCTTGAAAACTTCCTGGGACATACTTTGTTCCATGGTTTTATGGGAGAGGTGTAAAGGTTTTCACGCTTTTGTTATTGCATCATATTTCAGACATTTTGATGCAGCTTGTGAAATAATGTGAGGACTGCATCTAACCTCCTGCACTAACACCAGCTTACACATTTCTCATCTCACATCTCAAAGTAACTGGGTGTCTAGCTGACACATTTCAATATGGCTAAGTCACCTTTGCTGCAAATAGATAATAGTTTAATCACTTATACATTGTTCTGGTTTATTCCAAATGCAGAAATTAAGGAATTGAGATACCTAGTCTTGTTTTAGCTTTTTGCCCATTTCTTGAGACTGTAGTGCCTCCACTGGAAGGACAGAGAAGAGAGACAGTAATTTGGACTGTGGGAAGGAGTGCTTCTCCTAAAAGAAAGACTAATAAAGGTAATGATCCATTATAATTTTATATAATGAATATATCTTTGTGGGTGTGGAAACTTTGAGGGGCATCTGCACAAGGAGGGAGGGGACTTGTCCTAGGCTAGATTGTACTGATGCTTTCTCCCTAGAAAGTCATGTGGGAGTTACAGGTGGGAAAATTGTGTCTGCCCTGTTGAAAACTGCCCACAGTGCATCCACTAGTAATGGAATAGAAAGAAAGTGGGTAAATAGTTTCTTGAAACTGAGACTTTTTAGGCTGTTTGTTAGGGAATGCTGGTAACAGCATTAATTGACTGAAACTTCACAGAAGGCTGGACAATGAGACACTAAAATCTTATGCTGCCATGATTATACAGCAATAGATGGGAAATTGTCATGGAGATTCCTCTGTATGACTTACCTGAATAATATTCCCAGGCTGCCTCCTACTTATTAGCTTTTGTGGGTTTAAGGACATAGAGGGGTTCTTTTTGCCCCTACTTTCCAAGCCTGATGGGTGCTGAGCTGCAGCACAGCCAGGGGCTGTCCTTGTGTTTCTCATCCTGTTGCACAGGTACAGGGTAACTGAGCACAGTGCAACTGTCGGCAGCCCTGGCTGCTGTTTCTCTGGTGTTTCTCGCCTTGTCCCGTGGAAAGTCCCAAAATCCCAGTCAGAAATCAAGCAGACCACTGGAATTTGCTGATTCCTTTTGAAGGCAACATTTCTGAAGTGGCTGACAAAGGGGAGCCCTGGCAAGACAGCAATAGTTCTAAATATGCCAGCACTGGAAAAAGCACTCATGGCAATCACTCTGCTGAAGTGGAATAGATAGCAAATCCCAAACATAATGGTGTTGGAAATGTCTGCATCACCTTGATCTTTCTCTTTCAGTATATGTATTTCTCTTTCAGCATATGTATTGTATATGTATCTCTTTCAGTATATGTTGTAGTTCCACCAACTAGATGAAAGGAAGACAGTCACTTTAGTGTATGTTGAAAAAATCCACATTTCATGGGTTCCTTCAGTGATATATCTGTGAAAACATAAATCAAATGACTATGTAAAATATTCTAAAATTGCAGAAAATTGACTTTATGAAGCTCTTTTAGAAAGACTTGGGACAAACATATTAAATATATTGCCAAAGGAATGCAATATCTTGTGTGGATTTCCTACCTTGCAGAAAGTCACATAACACATCAAAGTCCCAGGGATATTCTTGTAAGCAGCTGGCTGAATTATAGAAGTGTCATTTTACAGAAGGACATATCCTTAGTTCTTTCTTCTTTCCTGCTAGGTGATCTGCTAACATTGATGGCACATTTAGGATCGTTTTTGTTCTTACTGTTCTGAAATAAGTTTTATGTTTGCTTCTGCTACTTTTTCACTGCCAACACTGAAGTTCACAGGTCAATAAAGCCATCATCTTCCTGCTTAGATTATGCATCCAGTTATGTCATCCCACCCCCACAGAACACTCACTTAGTTCTGTGTGGTTTGTAAGGATGTCTCTGCATCTCCTGCAACACACGCAGTTGCACGATGGCAGCAATTGGCCCCTCTCTTTGTGGATGCGACACTGTTTGACCACTGCCTTTCAAAGACAGTCAGGAGGAGAGAGCTGATTTCCAAACGGAATAAAACTAAGTCATTTGTCATTCATTTATACATTAAGAAATTTGTTAAAGATGGAGTGCAGAGAGACCCCATCTTGAATGTCAAGCAGGCTTGCCTAATTGAGATTTGTGAAGCTTTAGACAGAGTTTCCCAGGGGGAGTTGTGGAAGATGTGGTTCTATTTATGTGCAAAGCTGCCTTAATTAATCTTGTCTGCTTTTATTTTTAGAAATATGCCTGAAACTATTGCTTTTTTCGTTTATTAATTCTAAGGAATTTCAACCTACCTTTATGTATCTCAGCTACAGAATGAGGTGCTCTGATAGGTCATGTGTAACTCATATATGTAGCTCTGTCCTGCGCAGCTTACGTAAAGATGTACATATAATGTGCTTAAAGATGTATGTAGGACAGTATGTATCTGGGTCACTCTTTCATCCACTGTTCAGATCTTAATGTAAGATGTAGCAGAAATAAGCTGGGGAGTTTATTGCTAAGAACAAGGTGGCAAAAGTGTCCAGGCTTTAACAGGCAAACATGAGCTGCATCATTTCACTACAATGTTTTCACCGAGTGCTCACTGTGTCTTTTTTGGTGACAACTGACAACTGAATTTCTGCCTTTTCATTGTAAAATCCTTCTAAAAACTGTACTATAAGGACATGCTGGCTCTAAGATAGTATATGTTAAATATAACTTTAATTTCAAAGTACTCATTCATTTGGACACTGGCAGAGTAGTTAACATAGATTGCAGGAGATTCCCTCTTATAGGTAAAATTACAAGTTTATTCAGTTCTGCATGGAGCCATTCAGAACTTTATGTTGTGTGTTTTAATGTAACATCTTCAAATGATTGGTTTTCCTCCGTAAACAAGCACCAAGTGTGCTAAAATCCAGACACAAAATGTGTGGTCATGTCTGCTGTGCTTCTAGTCCTGTCTTCTGTGAGTAGTTTAAATCTGGAGAAGATTTTAATATATTTATATAAATTTCATATATTTCATATGAAGAAAAGTTCCTGAGATCTAAGCCTTCTAAAAACTTTGACTGTTGCAGCTTGGAAGATATAGAAGGTTTTGTTTCATTTCTCCAAGCCAGTACTTCCTACTTGTGCCTCGGTGTGCTTTATTCCTAGTTCTTCACACACAGTAAAACACAATAAACTAAATGCCACTACATCATGCTAAGAGACAGCTGCTTGTTGGTGTCTCATCCCAGGGTTCTCACTAGACCCAAATAAAGCCTAAATTTTTTTCTCCTGCCCATCAGCTCCCATTGACTCACCTCAAGGACATTCAAGAGCCAGCCAGCAATACAGGAAACACAGCACAAAGGCAGAGTGAAGGAGAATCTGATGCTCAGAATAAGGTTCATCACACCTTCATCAAGCCACTGTCCCTCTTTCATGCAGACCATCTCTGACTTATTCCATGTTTCCCACAGTTCTGCTGTGGCCTGGATCCTCAGTTTTGCTGCTTTTGTTGACACTCAGCAAACTCCAGAGATTGTTTTTCGAGTTCACGTGAGCCCATTGTCACAATGGCAGCTGCCTGACCTTGTGGTGGCTCATCTTTCAGCACATGAATAAAGTTATTGCAAGCACAGTGAAGGCAATCTAAAATCAAGGGATAAGTGCTGTAATTCCAGTCTGTGGAGCACAGCACAATGGCAACATCTGTTAAGAGCTGCTTTCACTTGTTGTAGTGATGTTTGCCTTCCTTTGCATCTTCCCAGAAATGCAGTTTCAACATTCCCATCAGTGTAACATGATATTGAGTCTGGATGCATTAGGTATTGGGTCTTGTGTCAACCAAGGTTTGTGTCAACCAAGCCAGTATTTCCAAGTTTCTGATAGCCATAAGTTAGCCATTCTCAACTTTATAGAGGATCCCTGACATCTGCTGAGCTACCTGAACTCTGGACTTTAGATTTTTTGAGCAGCTAGTGAGTAATAGTGCTGAAATAATACTTGTTTGCTGATTAAACAACACACTTCAAATGTGTTAGTGAAATTCAGTACAGTCTATTTTTTTCCTCTTCCAAGACTCAAACATGTACATAATTTTTAATATGATTAAGGGGTTTTTTTCCAAGGAGAGTCACCTACTCTGTATTTCCTCCAGTCTAAATGAGGTAGCTTCAGTTCATATTTTCTTTAGTGGAACCTTGAAGTTGCACAAGGTTAGTGCCTTTTTATTTTTATTATTTTGCTTTGCTTTGGCACATTTAGTGCCTCATCATTGCAAGGCAACTTCCAGTTCTCAAACTCCTGCTGTTGGAGTGAGATTTTGCTGTGTTTAGATTGAGCATAACAGCACCCACACCTGCATGGCAGGAGCCAGAACATCCGGCACACTGGATCACATCTGCAGTTGTGGACGTGTGGACAAATCAGGAGACAAGTTTTCAATACTAATAGCATTAGTATTGGGAGATTTAATTCCTTTATCTCTCCAACCAATAAAACATCCATTGTTTTAGTTCTGGCTGGCATTTTCCTTTCAAATCTGATTTCTTTGAAGACTCTGGAAAATAGCTACCTGAGTGTGGATACAATTAAGCTGATGGTGCAGTTCTTTATTATCTGAGCTATTAAGATTCAACACCTGCACTAGTCCCTTTATAAGTAAGAATAAACATGAAGACCATTGTAAGAAAGTCAGACATTTTAAGAAAAATGCCTGAATAGATTCAGTGGCACTTTATGACTGAAAAAAAAGGATATAGGATTTATGATGGAAAAGCCATTGTTCACCTCTGTTAAATTGGCTTTATCTATGTCAATTTGCTGTTACAAGACACAGAAAATAGATTTTGGATTTTTTTTCCCCCCAGAGATAGAAATAGATTTTCCCATATTGAAGATTTTGTTGTATCTTTTATTCTCTGCAGAAGTTCTGAGGTCGAAGAACATGCAATGCATTGAGCAGGAGAATTGTTTGTGTGTGAAACCTCTGCTTGCGAGGCATGAAGGGAATTCTCTACCAGAATGGAATTGGTTTTCAGCACTTGTCATGCATTTGTCTTTCAGCCTGCCATCCCTGCTGTGAATGGCTTTGTCTGTGGACTCGGCTTTGTACCGCTGGCAGCGACTGGGAGCTCAGAGTCCCTCCCAGACTCCATCAGAATCGACACCACTGCTGTCTCCTGTCAGAGAAAATCCAAAACTCAATCTAAACAAATGGAGGATCGTGTGGCCCAACAATGGGAGACAGTGGAAAGACTGGATACAAGCTTCTACTTTTTACTCTGGAAACAGGATACGGACCACAAGATACACGTGGTTCACTTTTTTTCCCCAAAATCTTTTTGAACAGTTTCACAGGTAAAAAAATTCATTCAGTGATCCATGAGATTCAAGAACTCTCTCTGAAACAGTGGAATTTGAGTATGATGGACAAGGGCTGCTTGCCACAGTACTAAAATTTAGGTGATTGCTATTTGTAACCAAACGTCTCAGTTCACACGGAAATGGAGGATTAAAGCAAGCAAACATTGGGAGTGCTTAACCACTGCTGTGACCAGCTTTCTCATTTGAATGCTGCAACAGTTTTCTTTGTAAAAATTCAAGTTTTTATTTAAAAATCCCTCTGTGTTGCAGATCCCTCTGATTTTTAAGAACCCAAAATTCACTTGATGCATTGAGACACCTATGAAATTCTGTGGATTTCAGCATCTCTATTTGATACATTTTTAACATCATGAAGTGACTGTCTACCAACCTGTAAATGTGCAAATGCTAGGACAGGGTTACTTTCCAAGTGCTGGTTTGAAATTTTGTGCCCCACCAAGCATAATGACTCAAGTCAAAAAGATGCCCAGGGAAATATCATTAAGATAAAGAGAAATGGAAGTTGTATATCCATCTCTAGCCTTGAAATTTTCATTCTGTATAGCAGACTTACACATTCATAATTTGACCTCCCATTTGTAGAATCCTTCATGGATTTCTGATGGGGACATTTCCATAATTCATTGGTTTGTTTTTTAATGTTTGTTTGGCTTTTGGTGTTGTGCTGATTTTCAAGACTGAGGCAGTGAGGGGTTGTTAAAGACCTCCGAGATCCTAGAGATAAATAGTGTTTGTAGCATGTGAGGAAACTGGAGTTAGCTATAGTAGTATGAAAATGTATCTCGCAGTCTCTTCTAAAGAAAAAATTTACATCTTGCTTAAGCAACTAATTAAGTCATTGTGGAGAAAGGAAAAGAGAGGGTAGGGGAGTGAAATTAATATTTCTTTGACACAGAATGGGGGTTGTTCATTAAGGAAAGGATACATTCTAATTTCTGTCTACTTTAATTTATTTTATACCTTTTCAGGCTGGGTAATCTTTACTTCTTCTTTCTGGTGGTTCTGAACTGGTTCCCACAAGTGGAAGTGTTCCACAGGGAGATTACTGTGCTGCCTCTGGTTGTGGTGCTGCTTGCCAGCATGATTAAGGATGCTATTGAAGACCACAGAAAATACCAATATGATAAGACAATAAACTTCACTAAAACCAGGGTATATGACAAGTAAGTAAACTAAGGCAATTATTTTTCCTTGCTTTTTTTGTGGTGGAAACTGCTCATCTTATTTTACAATAATTGCCCCACTTTGGAGCACTCTCAGTTTGGAAAAATTGTTACAAAAGATTTTTTCTGCCTTTAAAAATGCCTTATTTGTCCCACTTAAATCATCTCAATGTCACTGAGGCTTTGTTTCATATCACAGCAGTGTGTGCTGATATACAGGTTTTCATTCCAAGTTTTCAAAGCAGCTTGCCAACACACACAACATCCTCTCCTCGTAGCAGAAGGATCTGGAGGAGAAATTAAACTTACTCAAGTCTGGAAGGGAAAACTGGGGCTGTTTAGAAAATTGAAGCAAGGTCGTTCAGACATTTCACATGAAAAATCACTAATTCAAAAATTAATGATCAACTACATTCAAGGCGAATCATAAATGGGAAGTGAAAAAAAAAATTCTAGGACTTCCAGTAAGTGGAGGGATCAATACAGCCCGACTTTGGAGATGGTACAACACCCACAGGGAGGTGTTTGCTTAGTACTGACTCAGAAGGAAGGAATATTTTCATGTGCAATTCTTATCGCAACATTTCAATTTCATCAGAGTTTCTCATCCAAGTACTAACTTGATTTGAGACTGTTTAGCTTGTCACTATATAATGCAACAGATAGGAGTTTTCATTTAAGGAAGTTTAAATATTTGAGTCTTTTCCTTTTTTCATCTTCCCTTAAACCCAGGGCATAAAGAAAAAAATTGCTATGGTTTGTGGACATGTCATTAGCTCCTCTGGAAATTAG
Organism: Atrichornis clamosus; assembly: GCA_013400975.1. NCBI lineage: Eukaryota > Metazoa > Chordata > Aves > Passeriformes > Menuridae > Atrichornis > Atrichornis clamosus. The sequence continues at coordinate 40,710 of WBMZ01005542.1, forward strand.
CCTTAATCTGTGCTTACATAATTACATGTCAGAGGAAGAAGAAGAACCAAAGGGGAAGGAGAAATGAGAGAGTGGAAGGGGTAACTAACTGGGTGAGAGAGGAAGGCTTGAGGTCTATCAGGGTAGAAGGATCTGGCCAAGGACCAATCCAGGTACACTTCACTTGTTTATGTCTATGTATAATTCCTGCAACTACCAAATCATAGGTTTTCTTGGTTTGGTTGTTTGTATATTAATAATCCAAGTTATGGTCATGCAAACAAGCAGCAGATAGAGAAATACTGTCTGTATTGAGGCTTGTAGCAATCTTTTGTTGACATCTGGGACGTGGAGCTCTGCCCATTACCTTTGAGCTTCCTGGCAACTCCCAGGGCTATAAAGTGATTCTGAAACTCTGGAGTGACCCGTGAAAATTGTGTGTGTGTTCTTGGCTTTGCCAATGCTCTGTGTTAAAGCAGAGACACTTCATGAGAGCAGGGAGTCAGTGCCAGGGAAATGGTCTGAACAGGGCCTCCAGGCATATGCTGACAGGAATAACAAAACATTCAGGATGCTTTTGGCATACATGAGGTGCAGCCGCCCCAGCAGGCTCTAGGACCTGGTGCAGCTGTGTCAGGATGATCCCTGTCCCTGGGTAGGTGGAGGTTGGAGTGGAAGAAGAGGCAGCCCTGGGTTTCAGACATCTCAACTCCTCTCTCCAGCCCTTGGGAGTTTATCTGGATTATTGAACTCTTCTAACTTCGTTGGTTTTCAACTTGAAGCTACTTTTTGAGAGGAAAACAAAATGTCAAGGAAAATTGTTTCAGGCTGCTTCTCTAGAATGATATGGAAAAAACATTTCTTCAAGGAAACCTGCTGCCGATGTGGTGCTCCAGACACTGAAATCCAAAATGAGGAGCTGGAGAAGAGAGGAAAAGTAAAGAAAAGAAAGAAGAAAAATGAAAATAAACGAGTGATCATCTCCAATTTGCCCTTTGGAAGTAAGAAGTGGAAGGAAAATCCAAACAGATACTATGACTCCAATGAAATTAAGACCACAAAATATACCTTCTTGACTTTCCTCCCTAAAAATATCTATGAGCAGTTTCACCGCTTTGCCAATGTTTATTTTGTGTTCATTGCACTGCTGAATTTTGTGCCAGTGGTGAATGCTTTCCAACCAGAGGTATCTGTGATCCCAATTTGTGCTATAATGGCCATTACAGCCATTAAAGATGCTTGGGAGGACTTCCGGCGCTATAAATTAGACAAAGAAATCAATCATATGGGATGCTACATTTACAGCAGGTGAGCTTCATACAGCTTTTATTATCAAAAAAAAATTGCGTTGAGATCTTTTATCAATGGTGGGACTTCTCGCTTAAAAAAATTAGTAAGTGGTCACTGAAATATCACAGTGATTAAGTGAAATGGGGAAAAGTTATGGCCACTATGTATCACCTGTTATTTGTTCTGATATGAGGACAGATTTTTAATATTTTTTTTAAGCATTTTTAGACTGGGAAGGTAACTTTAAGTTTCATGATATTAGTGTGTCTATCAGTGTGTTAGATATGCAGTGCAGTGAAAATAGGTGCTTAAAAAGCCACAAGCAGCTGAATGTCTAAGAAGTTTCCAAGCGAGTATTGTTCTATCAATATAAGGTAGCACAGAACAAAATCTGTCACGGGACTTGTTTGCATTCTTAGATGCCAAGAAACCTTTTAAAAACATGGCCCTTTGAACTACATTTAATTTTATACTCTACATTGTTGACTAGTTTTCAGTTGTTTTTTTTTCTTAGGCAACGTGTAAAGTGAAACTGTAAAACTGCAGTCTGGAAATGGAAGATAGTAATGTATGCCTCTGTTTAGTCACCTCTAAATGAATTAACTACATGTGACTGTGCTCACTTCTTCAAAGTGTTTCATGACTTCTTGCTTTTAAGATATTGAGAAGTTTGAAAATTTTGTTTTATATTATCAAAACAGTTCTTTCAGCAAAGTAGCAAATGACTTCTCCCTGTTAAAATATCACATCTGGGATTCAGAAATACAAAACTTTCCATCTCTCTTAATGTGCCTGTCATCCCTCAAGTTAATCAACAATGCTTTATATAACATGGGCTTTCACAAGCAAGATCTTGCAGAGCTCTAACTTTTATCACGTTGGGCTGTCATTGCTATTTGTTTCTTCTGCATGTGTTTGTCAGATTTTTATTTTTATATCCTGCTGGTTAAGCAGGAAAACAATGGGTTTGCTTGCTGTGGGGCTAAACTTATCCCCACATGCAGATAATGACTTGTCAGAAACAAAACTGCATTGCTCTCCTTGCCAACTTGTCCTAAAAAAGCAAGCATTTTACAGGTTTCTAAATATTGTTCATTTAAGATTTCTTCTCTTCCACAATGAAAACTGTCAATAACTGTAGCTTTTTGGGTAGGGTGGCAAAACTGCCTCTTCTGCCTCTGTTTGAGATTGCAATCTAGTTGGATGTTTTAATTTTCCCAGTGTTCATTATCCCATGAGGCAATGGACTGTTTGTTAATACTTGTTAACGCCAGGATGAAAGAGAACAGGTGAGGCAGTGGGTGCTAATGAATGAATCCACAGAGGGGTCTTATTTGTTTCCTCTTTACATACAGCAACCATGTCAGTTCATCTCTGAAAGCCTTTTACCATGGGAACATGAGAGGTAGGGAATACAGTAAAACTTGTTTTGTATAAGGGAAAAATATCCACCGTGGAATTATAACATACATTCAGATCCAGATTCAAGTTATAGTCATGCGTGCTTTGTTATGCAGAATCATTACATGGGCCGCCTTGAAATTGGTTATTCCATCACATAAAAAAGATTTTCATCTATGAATAAGTCTTGTCTAGAATCTTGTCTTTCACCAAAGTTTTATGGCCCAAAAAGGTGATGTAAGGGAAAGGAAAATGAGAAGGGCATTCATCCTGTCTGGAAAGAACGTGGGTAAGAACAATTGCCATCAGATCAGTCACTACAGCTCATTAAATTATGAATAATTTTAATCAGGCTTCTCTGGTGCTTTGGGAAGCTGATATTTCTTGTTCTTCTTGCCATCTGCAAAGTCATGGAAGAGCATGATGTCTTCTAATTTTCTTCCTTATGAATCATCTGCTGTAGGTAATTTCTTTTAACATAGGTGAAAGTCTTTTTGGGACACTGCAAATTTTGTTAATCTTGTGGCAGCAAAAAGTTATTTTTAGTAGAGCAACTGATATTCCATCCTAAGATGAAATATTACTTAGATTTTGAGAGGTAATCTTGGAGTGTATATTGTCTTTCTTTCAGGTTTTAATAACAAGAATTCTGGCACCTTTTCCAAAAGAAATACAAAGACAAAACAAACTTTTCCAAATGCTGAATGTTCTCCAAAACTTTCTTGAAGATTCGGGGAAATGTAGTAACTTGCTTTCTTTCAACACGGAGCAAGGGAAATTGAAATTAAATAGGCTGGCCTGTAAACATATTTATTCTAATTTTCTTTTCCCAGAGATCAGCTGGAATGGGGAATCTAGTCTGCTGGTCAAATGAAAGAAAAGACACTTCCAGTAGTGTATTTAAAGAATGTCTAATTGAGAAAATGGAAGATAATTAATAAGCATTAAAGTGTCTTTGGGAGATGCAACAACTTAGATGTCTGACTGGGGAGTTTGTACTTTTGGAACCAAAACTTTTGAAATCATACTCTGCAGACAAACCGCTGCGCTGTCGAAATGAATCACTCAACACCAAAGGAGAGAACAAAATATTGAATTACAGATGGTACAGGCCTATGTTTAAATGTCTCCTTTCTCCTGGTGTTCTTTAAAATATACTTTGCTTTAAAATTTTCCAAGCAAGGGGAGCTTCCATTATTACAAAATGTGATTGCCAAAGCATTTTCTATGATACTATGCTTTATTATCCCTCTTTAATTGCATTTAAATTTCTCAAGTCACCTGATTTCATGCAACCCTAATTACTCTCCGTCCATACATTTAAGCATAATCTTCAAATATGTGTGATTTTTATCAAGTTCTTTTTGCTGCACCGACACCTTTTAGCCAAGATTGGTGCATAGGTTGCTCTTTTCATCTTCCTTGTCAGTCAGTGCCTCCAAACCTACCATGGTTACTTTTCTCTGGACTCTCTCCAGTTTGTCATTAACTTACTGACAGGGGGCCAGCACTGAATGTAGTACACAACCTGAAACTGAACGTCAATGCAATCGTTGCTAAAAGCTATTATTTAATTTTCTTTAAGTTCTATAATGTTCAAGGAACTAATTGATATGTAATTAATATATAGCTGGGCTGTGATATACCCCTAGGATTATATAAAGTTCTGGAAATAGTCCATAGCATTCAGACGGGTTTTTACAACAATTTCACATTTCTGGAAGATTTAACTTTTTCTCAGTGTTTCAATAGACACTAAGATACAAATGCAAGGACTATGCACAGCTCAGGATGGCACAGCAGCAGCCACAAAAACATTAATAACATTATTTAAGCAATTTATATTGTTTAATTTTAAGAACTTAAATTCAGATATCTGAGATAGTGACCAACTCTCAGCTGGTCCAGGCAGCACCACTTGAGAGTGGATGAGCAGAGAATCAGTAGATGTTGTCAGTCAGGGTGCATTGCTACAGTGAGGATCCTTGGTCTCTGTGGAAGAAAATCCGTAAATACATTACTAAATCTGCCACAGGTTTGTGCATTGCTTTATCAGAGCTTTCTTCAAGATCTGTTACCTGACAAGGCATTTAAAGCTGCTTCACAGAAAATGTGCCATGGCTTAGCAGAAAGCAGCAGGAGCTAATGACCAAACATTAAGACCAAATAAATGAGAATCTGTGGTTTTGGCTCAGAGACTTGCAGAATCATGGCCTCATGGCATTAAGACCCATCCTAACTGCCTGAACTTTTAGAAAGCCATTAAAACCTGGAGAGAAGCAGTTTTCTTCCATGTGACCTCAAGAGCTACATGGTCGTTTAAGAATATGGCTTCCAAAAACCTGATATAGGCTGTGGGTTCCAGATATTTCTTAAATTAATGATTCCTTGGAAACTAATGCTAATTATTAGGCTACATTAAGTGAGTGACCTTGGAGTTTCCTATTCATTCCAACTGGTGCCAGGGTGAATTGTAGCAATAGAATTTTGTTTGAGGCAGTAACAAAAAAACAAAAAAAAAATTCCTAAATACAATAATCTACAGTTTACAAAATGAACCTAGTAAAATCTAAGCAACGTGCTGTTTACTTCTATTTCATTTTATTTTTTCAAAGGCAAGTTAAAAGTAACCAAAACCTTGTATATGAACAAATAGTACATTTATAAAATTCTGGTACTTTCTTAAAGTTTATGTAAACTTCAACTGGTTACAGAAGTTGAACAGAGGCCTCTTTTATCATTGAGAGAATAAGTTCCTGTTACAATGCTATAGGCAGTTTAAGCACGTAAAAAGATAGGATCTGTTACTAGCATTAATGGAATGCCAATATGATAAGTATATGTACTTTATTAGACTTTAGAATAACTTTGCTGCCGTTATTTTTAATAGCTGCTTTTGCTGTCTTAATGTTCAGATCCTGAGAGTCCAGGGTTCTGGGGAAAGGCTGGGGCTGGTTGCTAGGGAGGGCTGGGTGCAGCACTGGCCACTGCTAAACGACATCGCTGGTGCTGCTGGGCCGATGTCCCAAAAAACCCAACCCTTCTGTCCGGGGATGGGAGTGTGGCAGGAGCCAGTGGCAGAGCCACACACACACTGTGCCCCCTGCCCGAGCTCAGGCAACACCTCCAGCTCAGGAGTACAGTCAGCCAGCTGTACTCTGACCTAGGGACAGGTTTCAGAATCAGTTCCTGTCTGATCTGGTGCCTGCCTCGAGTTCTACATCTGCTCCTTTGTTGTCAGTTTTTGAGTTTTGTGGAAGTAGCTTCTAGTGGTGAGGCCATGGCCATGAAGTGGTTTTTGAAAACATTTTAGGGGTATTGCATATAAAAGCTGGTGTAATCTTTGATAGCATAAAACTTGTGTGAGATTTCTATTTGCAGAAATAGCCTGTAAGGGGTAAGCAGCTGTGTAATTCAACCTGTTGTCTGTGTAAAACAGAGATCTCAGCATGTCAGCATTTTTTATAAAATAGGTGATGCTTGAATGAGGCCATTTTCAAACATAACATTCTAGCAAATTTGCATACAATAATACATAAACCTTCATTTTTGTCTATTGATTAAACTAATATGTTTTTCTAGGTGTCAGAACCTGGTGACAATTTGGCAGAGGGAGGAGGGCAGAGCAAACAATGTCTTTATTTCAAACTGCAAAGTATCCCAAGATGGAGCTTGTAGTAAATCAAGGGAATAAGACTCACTGAAGTCTTATAATTGGCTGATAAAATGCTCCTAGGTGACAAAGATTTCTGAAGATCTTTTTCTAAGACAATCTAGGAGACACACATGATGTGGAGTGCACGTGAAAAATTGCTTTTAGCTAATCTTCTCTGGGTAGCAGAACGATAATTTTTGTTTCCTCCTATTCACCATCAATTTTGACCCAGTTGTTGTTTGAGATTTATCTTTATTGAATCCAAGAAAGTCAAATCAAATTGATGACACAAAGTCAATAATTTATTCAAGTTCCCCCATGATCTCCCACTGCAGCAGGATTTTTTTATGATCCTTTTTTCCCAGAAATGATTTCATAAAGCCTATTTATTTCAGGCCTTCTGGTCAGATTTGATGAGTCAAATAACAGTTCTGGCAGACTTCACTTTGACTGTACAAAGCCTCTTTTCACTGGTACTATCCTCTGGTGGGTATCATCATGATATCCATTATTCCAGGACAGCAAAGGAACGTTTTTGAATGTGTTTTTGATAAATTGCCTAGTAAAGGAGAGAAGGGACTGAGGAACTTTTATCTTACATCATGTTTTCAATGTGCCACAGTCCTGATGCCACATGCTATAAGAACCAGATTTCCAGATTCCCACCTACTGAAAATCACCACATCTTGTTTATCTTTTTGGTTCAATACATTTGCCCTTTTTGTATGTTTCTCATCAGACCATCTTGGATTTATGAAGCTCCTCTGTTTATTTAGCAACCAGAGCTTGTGCTACGAACTTTAATCACTGAACAGAAAATGGGCAGTGTTCCCAGTTACAGGGATTGCTGAAAGGAAACTGCTTCATCTGAAACATCTTGTTAGACAACTAGGCCAGTGCTGCCACGGGGCGCACCAGTGTCATTGTGAAGTACTTTTCTTCCTTTCATCCACTGGCAATTCCCTACAAAGTTGTAGAAAACCTTTGTACTATAGGAAATTCAGCTCCAGCTGAAGAGCTTTTTTTGGGAGCAGAAAATGTGTATTTTTAACAAATTGAAAACTCGTTGGGAGAGAGGGACAGCCAATTCACCTGAATGCAGGTTTGGGATTCTAGCAATTCCTCAGCTCTGGTCCCTGTGCTGAGACTTTTCCTCTGATCTAAAAGAGGTCATTTGGCTTTTCTGACTCACTGTCTCCTCTATAATTAGTGAATGGGCAGAACCCTGAAACTTTACGTGTAATGTAGGTTTCACAGGGAATTATTGAAAAAATATAACAAATCTGTGATTTCTGTGGATTTTTTTTGCTAACCTGGTTTCTTGCAACTGATGTGGAACACAATCAGCTGGGCAAGGCCCTTCTATAGCATTTTATGAGCAGACAAAATCAGAAGTGTGTTCTGTAAACATCTGAATTGCGCAGGAGTTGACGTAGAGAGAGGTAAGATTGCCCAGCAGAAGCCACAGCAAACATTATATGCAAACTATAAATGGCATCCATATGCCTAGGATGGCAAAACAAACCACCTACTTCCTCTAAGCTGATTTTGTACTCTCTCTTTCATGTTTTAAGCAAACAAATTAAGACGTCCTATTCAGAAGGTGTTTGGCATGGAAAGGATTTGTAGTTATTTAGTTGATTTGCTATATTAAATTAGTATCTGCTTTACAGAGCATTAAATACTCAGCAGACACTTGCTAAAATACTTTTCAAATAGAAATTGAGCTGGAATTTTTTTTAATGCATATCAACATCAAATTAATTTACAACACACCTCTGTTCTTCAGTGTGGCCTTCTATGTCTGTTGTTGAGGAAAAGAAAATGGACGTGCAGGTGTGTAGAGTCAGACAAAATAAGACAGAAAAATGAAAATTTCAGGAGAGAAAAATTAATGTAAGAAGAAAAGCTATTGCTACTACCCCATCATTTAGCAACCTCCTCATAACTAACATTAAAGGGATTTGAATGGTTGTGTTGGGGGGTTCTTTTCCTGAGTAGAAAGTGAATACCACTGGGGAGCGCACAGGATTTAACTGCTCGCAAAACCTGTGCAGGTAGCTGCTCTTCCACGTTGTTCTGCAGACAAGGGCATCAGCCACGTGCGGGGTTTGGCAGCACCGTGGCTGGCTCTGCTTTGCAGAAGGCCAGCAAAGTAGGGTAGCAGGAAGCAGCCCTGGGCCTGGCTCTGAAGCAGTGCTTGGATGTGTGCTTTGAACTGCAGCAAAACACTTTATCTGCTCTATCACTGCTCCCTTTCTCATGATACAAACACTTAAATGAAAGACACTGTTCTTCAGGCAGTAGATGAGGATGATTAAAAACTTAACCAGAAAAGAAACTGAGTCATTACAAAAGACCTTTTATTGTCTGTCTAGTAAAGCATCATGAGCATTTTCTCTCTCACAGAGCAAAGCATAAGATGATTCAATTATTCATATTGAAAAAATAATTTCCTCTCAAAGAGTTAGAGGAACTAAGCCATTGTTGCCGGTGCAGTTTTCCCATTAGCTAATTTTAAAGCTTATTGTGCAGTTTTCGATTTGCTTAGATGGTAAAGAGCTGTTGAAGGATTAATTATTGAAAATGCAATGTCAAAAAAGGTCTGTTATTTACTGAACTTAGTTCATTGATGAAATTGTAATTTATTTTTCTTGAACCAGAGGTTCTTTTTCTTTTCTTTTCTTTTTTTTTTTCTTTTTGGTTTTTTTTTTGATCCAGATGTTCTTTGTTTCTTACTCTAACTTTTCCATTAAACTTGGGCTCTGTTGCATTTTTTTTGCTTAATACTAAGGGGTCATTTGTCAGCTCTTCTACCTTTTGAAGTTGTTCCTGTACACTAAGCTTAAGATTTGTAATTACTTCTTGAGAGTTACAAACTGGAAAGGCCTGAAGCCAGTGTATCTGGGGTATCAGTTTGCTTCTCAGATACCTCCCAACATCAGCACATGGATCCTGAAAGAAGCAGTTAGTGAAAAACAATAGGTTATGGCGAAATGTCTAAATTTCTTCAATAACATACTTGAAAATACCTCTGTTATTCTGAACTACTTTCTCTCCTTTGCTGCACAGATTATAGGGCTAATGCTAGAATGACAGAGAGCTTTTGTTGAAGCTATTTTTTTTATTTCATGTAAAGATTTGCTTTGAATGTGGCATATGTTGAAGTGATACTAAGGAAGTGTCTAACTCTTAATTTCCAGCTGCAGTGCCGTATCCTTTAAAAAAAAGTTTATATGCCCCCACCCCCTATCTTCTCTTTGTGAACCCCACAGTCCTGCCTTCCTAATGTCACCCTTTACCCATGGCATGTTTCTAACGCAACAGGGAGGAACACGCTTACGTGGAGAAATGCTGGAAAGATGTCAGAGTGGGGGATTTTGTGCAGCTGCAGTGTAACGAGACCATCCCAGCCGACATCCTGCTGCTCTACTCCTCCGATCAGAACGGGATCTGCCACCTGGAAACTGCCAACCTCGACGGGGAGACCAACCTCAAGCAGCGCCAGGTCGTGATGGGCTTCACCGGCCAGGTGAGTCTGCTGGAAATGCACCCGTGGGCCCCTCGGCTCCAGCCATGGCCACAGCAAAACCACTCCACCCAGGGAATTACCTCTGCCTGGGGACTGGGAGACAGCTCGTGGTCTCCTGCCAAGGCACCCGTGGGTTTCCTTATGGATTCTGCTTCTCCGTGGCTGCTGACGTACCACGCTCCCGTCCTAGGCAGGTGGGTGTGTGGCAGCTTAACTGGGAGCTGCTCTAATGCACACTGGGCTGGAAAAAATCAAATACTGGAATCCCATGTAGGAGTATATTACTCAGTTTAATTGGAACTCAAGGTAAATTCAAATTTAAAAAAAAAAAAACCAACATGTTTTCATCACTTTGAGTGTTAAAAATCACCCTTTTCTTTCATAGATGGTATCACCTCCTTTTTGCAGACACTTTACTGCTATATTCTCTTGCTCCTGTCAGATAAACCTGAAGTAAACAAGAAAAAATGACTTAGGGAGAGCTGTTACATTTTCAAATATCTTTTCAAACACAGCAGGGCAGTTTTTCAAATAATACAGAACAAGTTTAAGGAGTTGAAGCATGTGAATAGGAATATTTTGTTCCATTAGAATCCCTCCAGCAGACAGGAAATCAAAAACCCTCACAGATAATTCTAAGAACTACGTTCATTTATTTAGCAATTAGTACGAGTGCCATTAGGAAGATTTTTTGGGGGTTACTGGTGTGCGGGACACAGCCGCCAGGGAGCAACCAGACTATAATAAGTCCATAGCCAGTTGGGATCAGGTGCTCTACTCCAGTGTTATTAGCTCATTGTTAAAATGGAAATCACTTTGAAAGCACTAAAGGCTTTCTCAGGTTGTGGATGCCATAGCAGATAGAACAGACCTTTGCCAGTGCCTTCCAGTGACAATTAGGGAGAGGTTTTTTCCCTAATAAACACTGGAAATTTTTAATATGTAGAGATTTAGAAGAAAAACGGTAAACTGGCCACTTAACAGTTTTTAAAATGCTGCATTTTTGTCATGTAGTCTCAGTTTATATGTTAGAATTTCTATTTTTACTTTCAGAGGAAAACAGAGTGCTTTACTGCCATACAAAATGAAAACTTTTGTCTCTGTCATTCATAATATGAGGAAGTTTTTCTTTAAATAAGAAAATGCCCACGTGCTAAATTAAGCCCCAGACTGCCTACTCACGGTGATTTTCTTTAGACTTTGAGTTGTTATTTAGATGAACGGCATGCCTGGGAGTGTCTATATTTAAGAACTCCTGTTACATTAACAGAGTGGAATGCAGTTCTGGCCATGGTGACAGCAAAGGTCAGAGCCGAAACAGCCACCTGCATTACCCTGTTATTGTGGTGTATTTGTGTAAACAGTGCCTTGGGTGGAAAACCCCAGTGTTCTGAGGATCACACGTGCAGGTTTTAGTGTGCCAACTTCTTCCGTGTTCTTTGAGCCTTGCTTAGTCCTCTGGTTTATGAGCTGCATAAAACCCCCTCAGATGTAATTGCGTCTATAAAGTGTGACTTTAACCAGAGAGGATATGAATGAACTGGGGTTGGTTCTTTAGGACACAAGAAAGATGGAGCAAGACTATTTGCAAGAGAATGGAGTGACAGGACAAGAAGGAATGGCTTCAAACTGACAGAGATCAGGTTTAGATGAGATGTTAGGACGAAATTCCTCCCCATGAGGGTGGGGAGGCCCTGGCACAGGTTGCCCAGAGAAGCTGTGGCTGCCCCATCCCTGGAAGTGTCCAAGGCCAGGTGGGATGGGCCTTGGACCAACCTGGTCTGGTGGAAGGTGTCTCTGACCCTAGCAGGGTTTGGAATGAGATGATCTTTAAAGCCCCTTCCAACCCAAACCATTCTACGATTCTGTGATATGCTAAGAATATTGAATTCAATTATCGATAAAACACTGAGAGGAAGGATTAGTATTTTATTTCCTTGTATGACATTTTCTAACTTGAATTTTCAAATGTAAAATTCTTGTCATCAAAAGAGGAAAAAATTGAGAGAAGAATCATCCTTCTCTACCCTTTTGCATCTAGAAACCTATTAGTTTTCTTTGTTAGCAATGAATACTCCAGGTGACTTTTGTATCTTCCTGTTCCCCCATTTTACAAATGTTTCTAGTAAAACTAAATATGAACTGATTTTCCTGTTGAGTTCACTGAGTTAAGAAAGATTCAACAGAGGTGAACAATCTGTCTTAAAAGAGATTCTAAAAATACACATCCACATGGGTCAGAAGGTATACAAAATAACCTTATATTCCTGAAGCTTTTATATTTCCTCCAACAATTTTTTTACCATATTCTTTACTTTTTCCTACTTGGATATCTATAACTTTAAAAAAAAGAAAAAAAGAAGAACATATGTATTGCTTATGAAAAAAAGAACAGGAGAGAGAAAATAATGTAAAAATTAAAACACAGTGCTTGCTGTAAAAAAGGTAGGGAGACCCAGCAACAGATTTAACTTCCAGCTTTCCTAATGGAGGATTTTGTATTAAGTGAGCTTCAGTTCTTTTAAAAATTCTATGACATAGCAATAATTATTATCTTTCACATTTCTCACATTCCATTTTTATTACATTTTCTTAATTGAAAATCAAAGTTCTGTGTATTTTTTCAGGCAAGAATAAAATACCACTTGTGGCAGTCAAGTACCTCTCATTACGTCTGCTTTCTGGACTGCTTCATGCAGTCAAAACCCCAAGTCTGTTTCCCTAAACACTGGGGAAATCAAGAGAAATTGTGTGACTCTGTTCAGCTCCAAGCTCTGTTTGAGTGAGCCCTTAGCCTGAAAGGCTTTGTCTTGTTTTGTCTTTCCCAGCAGTTTGGGCTTATTCTACTGCCTTCCCTCTTCTGGATTTCTTCGTTCGTTTTGGGGTTGGGTGGTGTGGGTTTTTTGCTGTTAGTCTTGCTTTTAGTTTCATTTCAATATGATACATTCATTCAAATGTGTGGGCTCTTACTTTTTGATTACATCATCCTGGCCAGTAAAATAAGTCTTCTAACATAATCCAAAATCCAGGTAAATCCTGAAATTATATTCATTTGAGCTTGTTCATTGTTGACGACTGTTTTTATTTCATAAGTAACCTGAACTATTTCATAGCATCATAGAATCACAGAACGGTTTGGGCTGGAAGGAACCTTAAAATTCATCTTGTTCCAACCCCCTGCCGTGGACAGGGACACCTTCCACTAGACCAGGTTGCTTCAAGCCCTGTTCAACCTGGCCTTGAACACTTTCAGGGATGGGGCAGCCAGAACTTCTCTGGGCAACCTGTGCCAGGGCCTTATCACCCTTACAGGGAAGAATTTCTTCCTAATATCTAATCTAAATATATTCTCTTTGTTATAGTCACTTTACATGAAGACAGATACTTTCACTAATTGACATCTGTGATGTCTTGTCCAATACACAGCATTTCCTTCATTTCATTTAACCAGTTGTTATTCTAAGAGGGGAAAATACTCAGCCCCTCTGAAGTTTTGTTTCAGGCTGAATGAGCTAAAATGACTCCGTCTCTTCTTTTAAGGCATGTGCTCCAGCCCTGGTAGTCCAAATTCAGCTACTCTTAGTGTTTAGCATTTCAAGTATTCATTGGATTTGATGCTCATTCTCGGTGTGTTTCTTCTTGCAGAATACTTTGTTTGAACCCGAATTTTTCCAAAACACGATCATCTGTGAAATGCCAAATAATGATCTCAATAAATTCAAAGGTTACATGTAAGTATTTGTTATCCATAAATACATTTTGAATCTGAACTTTAATATTTCTCTTGGAGAAACAGGAAGTGAGGAGCACATTTTGAAGAAATTGACGGCTGTCTTTATTAATTATTCCTGTATCCAGAAGTCAATATAAAATGTAGACTTGGACTCTATTTCTGATGCAGGGTAGAACCAAGGCTTGGCATTGAGTTTGCAATTGTTTCATACAAATTATTCTCACAAACTTCAACTCTCTTCAAAATTTAGACATAAGCTCATTCTCATTTTACCTGTTGGTTAGACTAGGTTATATTTGAGACACAAATCCTTCCAAATGTTTAACGGTATCCAGCTGCATGGCTCTAGTTTCTTCATATTTACAGTCATGGGGGAAAGGTGTCCAAGATCTAATAAACAATCCAGATTTTCTTCTTACTAGAAAGCTAGAAAAAACAAACAAGCATGCAAAATCCTATTGAGCCAATGTGTTAGACTAGTATAAAAAAGTGGCGTGGGTTGGTTTTTCTTTTTTCTTTTTTCATTAAATAATTCTGGCACAGGCATAACAGAAAATTCAGCAGTTTTAAGCCCATTCATTAACTCTAAGGCCAATTTGTATGTCATGGCTCATGTCCTAAAAGTCCCTTCCCCTTCAGTACAGGGCAGTTGTTTCCCCAGGCCCTCTTCAGAGCAGTCATCCGTCCATGCTGAGTCCCACACCACACCAGGGAGTTGTCCAAAATACCTCCTGCCCCAGACCAAATGCATGCCCCACGTTGTGCAAATAATTTAACTGCATGAATGTGCCAGCATCCTCATCCGTGCCCCAGATTTGCTAAGTCGACCAGTATCTAATCCAGGAGTCAACGTCTCTGCAGGAAAGCGGCGAGTGTTGTACCTGGAGCAGCTGCAAATGGCCTGATCTCTCACAGAGAAAACTAGAGGGTTCTCTCCCATTAGCACTGCCCGTGTCTAATCTGGTTTTGAGGTTGTGCTCTGTAAGAATGGTGCCTCTAATAGCAATGCCATTTCTCCTCTGCTGCAGTATCTTAAAAGGGAAAAAGAGGTCAAGTTTGTATTGATTGCTGGCTGTGGTTGTTGGCTTCGGGGACAGCTGGGTATAATCTAAATTGAAGCAATCCTTCCAATTAGCCTGCTGCAATACAGCAAAGAGCTCTGAGATTATAGGAATGTAGGTGATATGTCACAAAAAGCACACACAAATGCACACCCTTAGGACCCAGGACTGCCTTTAAAATATTCAGCTTTCTACTGAAAGTCTGTAACAGACATCTCTTTGGTAAATGCCTATTATCTCACCTGTTTGGTGGAATATGGAATTAGCTGCCTTTCTCTCCCCGCTTCAGGGATAGAAGAAAGAGTTTGCCAGGGAAAATTACTTGCTAACAGTTAATGGAGTTTCTGTCTTTGGTCTGCTGAGATTTGAGCTATTTTGTAAACACAAATTACTTGGAACAGGCTACATTTTCCTCCAAGAACCCTTAATAAATTTTTGAGGCTCTATTGCCTTGCTATAAAATAGTAGCAGTACTCTCTGCTAAAAATGATGAGAAATAATGTAGTGACATCCATCTGACATACCTGATCATAGCAAATTCTGCTCGAGAGGATGCAAGAAGGCTTCTATTAAATGAGCTCCCCAAGGCTGAATCCAGATTCCAAGAAAAACAGATATCTGGCATTATGTTTGTACAATTCTACCAGCTGTAGGTTGTTGACACCCACACCTTTCCCCTTGTCTAGTTTAAGTTATGTAATCATGTGCAGCTGCACGTAGACATAGAACTGTACTTAGCCCAGAGATAGCACCTAGCCTTGCCCTCCATTTGAGAGATGCTGCTGTTTGCTGCTAAATGAAATGCAAAATATCAAATAGAAAGTAGCAAAAGATTAGTATTCTAGGGGGAAAAAAAAAATCTTTTCTGACCCTGATCTTTACATAAAACAAGATGAAAAATCTGAAATAAAAGCTCTCATCTTTGGTAAGGATTCCAGGTGGAACCTACCAGAGTGTATAATAAAAACTGTGGGCAAAGGTAGGAGTGTGCATTCATTTTCAGAGGCAAGAAACAAATTGCCTGCCTGATGGAGCACTGACCTTATGGTTTTCATCAGTTTGTTCTGCAAGCAGAAGAATCTGGTGTGTGATGGGACTTCTTTAGCCAGGATGGAAAGTCTTCCATCCAGGGTGAGAATGAGGAAGAGCACCTCAGCCTGGAGACTGTTCAAGTGAACTGAGGTTCACAAAGATGAGAAGCCCTTTGGTGGCTGACACAGCAACAGAGGCTCTTGCAGGGTGTGGATGTATTTGTCTGAACCTCTGGTCAGCTTTCTAAAAAAATTTTGTCTGCCAGAAGTTGCATAATGATTCTTGGTTTCATTCATGAGATGCTGAATCTGCCACATGAGGTACCAAGGGAAAGCCAAACTTGCTTTGTATCAACATCACGAGACACACACTGTGCAAGTGGTCTTTTAAAGAAAGACTTGGACTTCTCCCTAAACTCTTGCTGGAGTCTTCATTGAAGCCACATGAAATAAAAGCAAAATATGGCCTTCAAAGCTACTTGATTTCAACTTGAAATAGACATGCACACAAAAATTTTGTTTAGCACTCTATTAGAACAGAAAAATGAATTGCTTTGTTTGATTTTCTTTCTGCTAGGGAGCAGCCAAATAATGAACGTGTTGGATTTAACATTGAAAGCCTCTTGCTTCGTGGATGTACAGTCAGAAATACTGAGGCTGCAGTAGGAATTGTTATATATGCAGGTAAGAAGGACTTTCCATTTAGGTAAAC
This sequence comes from Atrichornis clamosus, assembly GCA_013400975.1. Classification (NCBI taxonomy): domain Eukaryota; kingdom Metazoa; phylum Chordata; class Aves; order Passeriformes; family Menuridae; genus Atrichornis; species Atrichornis clamosus. The sequence goes on from WBMZ01005542.1 coordinate 57,104, forward strand.
TGAGAATTTCTGTGTAAATATCCTTAAAGAAAAAATTACAGCCTTATATTGCAACATAATTTGACATTTTGTTTAAAAAACTGATAGTGCACAGAAAAATTACAAAACTTTTTTTTTAATTAAAGATATTACTCCATCTCCAAAGCCAGCAAGTCTTGCACTGGGTCTTTGGCAAGTGACAGTATCCTTGTGCATGTCAAATATCTTGTAAAAATATCCAGACAAGTAAAAAATTGCTAAGATGAGTTTAGCCCTGAGCTCTGGCTATTATACTAATTCCATCTGTCATAAAATGTACACAGCTGCCCTTAGGGAGGTCTCACTGGCTCCTCAGGGTAGAAACTGGCACAGCTGAAGATCTACCCCGAAATTTAAAAAAAAAAGTCAACTGTGAGTTTCATTCATCCGTTCAACATGTGCAGTGCCAGCACGCAGGACGCAGAGAGGCAGCAGCTGGAGGTGGCAGAGAAGGCAGCAGCAGCACAGGTTTGCGCTGACATAGACGCAGTGTGTCCGTGCAACCATGAATTTCATGCAGGAGACACATGGACCAAGAAAGACAGTGTTGGTGCCCAGATCAACTGCAGCAGTGCCAGGTTCAGCAGTGGGTCAGTTCATCTGTTTCTCAGCATCTTTTACCGTTGGAGTGTTACCACTGCTTTTACTCAGTGAGCATGATTTATCATTGGCTTTGCCAGCTGTGCCCTCTTCTGCTTCAGATAGAGTGTATTAGCTACCCTGTTATTTGTAGATTGAATAAAAGTCAATTTAAACATAACAGTTAATCCCATTAGATATTTTTATCTTTCCAGTAGACTTAGATCAACCGGTTTATGTTTAATCAGCAGTGAGGGGTTCAAGGTAAAGTAATTTAAGAGAAAAAACAAATCACCATCTTTACAAGAGTCATTTAGCTTAGATTAATCTCCACAACCCAGAACAATTTACCTGACAACTGACTGTTTATTTCCCTACTACACAACTGGACTCTAAATGTCTACAGCTCCCACATGTTTCTGAGGTAGCTTGGTCTTTGTAGGTCTTCCATTGCCTCACCACATGTGAGGCTGTGGTGTTCAGAGCCAGAGCCAGAACCAAACTCAGCACTCTCTTTTTTTGGAAATAGCTACTGTATAAAAATCTTGGTAGGGACCATTCCCTATAGAATTGGAGTAAATTGCGTTCCCTTTTCCTGTAGCAATTCCTAACTTTCTTCTGTTCAGTTACGGTTTCCCAGTATGTTTGTTTAACCACCAGCACAGATCCTAATGTGAATCTCTGTTTACGTTGCTTAAGCTGCCAGTAGAAAAGGTTGGAGTTTTAAAGTTATTCCCAAGACATGGTGCTTTTCATCAGAGTGAGTCTTCAATTTCCAACTGAGGTCTTACTGTTAATGTCAGCATAAAAGTTTATTTTTTTCTTCCTAAAATTAGACTGGCTGCAGTCAGTACCAGCTTAATTTCTAGGGCTCTTTGACACTGATTATACTCTGACTTTTAATCATGGTCTGTGACCTTTTCTGAACAATCAAGATCAGTCACATAATAAGATGGCACATTTTCCATTTTTATAACTCTATTACTCCTCAAACTTTCTTTCTAATGGAAGCCTTTGTGAGGAGTACAGCCATCACTTAGTGCGATTGCTTGGCCTGTGCCATTCCCATCTGACCCGAGGATGGTTATACTTTTCATGGCTACCCAAATTGTTCTACACAAAGCAATAGCACTAAAGCGCAAAAACCTCATTACAGAGTGACAGCCAATATAGTTTTCTCATTGTGATTGAAACAGCAGTAAGAATTATATGCTTTTCATATATTAAAGTACCAGAAAGAAGTTTTAGATAAGCCCATGAGCATCTAGAAATAGAGAGACGAGGTACCACTGGAGGTACCAGTGCTGCACAGCATAGTAAACTGTGAGGATTAGAGGAGAACAAAGTAGTTTATTCCTCATATTTCTAGTTTTCTGTTCCTTGCAAGGTGATAACTCTGTTACAGAAGTGTTCTTTTCTTGATGGTCAGCTGAAGTGGAAAGGAATGGTAGAATTGATAATTGGAAAGAAAACACTTCATGTTTTCTTTCTGAAATAAATTCATCAATACTTCCTTGAGGGTTTTCTGGGAGGGATTAAAGGGCTCTGGCTTGTTTTGTTTTCAACACAAAGCATTCCATTACGCCTGACATAAAAGAAAAGTGAGGAACAAGATTCACACAGCTGCTGGAGGAGCAGAAGTGAGGCAGCAGTACCCTCCCCTTCGGTGTAACCCGGTGGTTAGAGCATTTGTTCACCAAAGGGAAGGCTTAGGGTTTGTTCTCACCCCTGCCTGTGTGGGAGTGAACACACATCTCCTGCTTCACTAGGCATGCACTGAATTCCTGCCCAAGTGGAACCAGTGGGTTTGTACCTAGACGTGAGTTGGAAAGGAAGGAGCATTGGAATTATAAGCTGGTCCCACTGACACAGCTCCAGGTTGTGTAAATAATTACATATTCATTGGAATAGGAAGTCAGGAGCCCCAGCTCTTGGGTGAATGTCCTGAACATAAGGCTGGAGAGTAATTTTCTCTCTTGCTCTCTTCCTTAATTAATAACCGTTGATGTAAACCTGGAATGAATCCAGCAGGTGTGATTGAATTGCACCTGACTTCCAGCTTTTGGGTTAAATCACTTCCCTAGAGAAAGCTAAAAGGCAGCTTGGAAAACAGTCCTTCTCACATACATCACGCACATACAAATGAAAACTAAATATAAGTCTGCAAGGTCTGTATTTACAGGGGAAAGTACTGTAGAACTAAACATAAAAGAAACCATTTAATATAGCAACAGATGGTGTCCAGATATCCCGGTTGTGGAGCCACAGTTTAGATAATATTAATAGAATTGAAAAAGCAATTTCTGCTTCTTGACTTCTTACAGCACTCCTCTTTTTTCATTACAAGTACACCAGCTCAATTCTAATTCACTAAGTTTAAGGGTTGAGGTTTCTTTTATTTCTCATCCTACTGTTTTGTTAGCACTTTACCACCACATAGTGAAAAGTTAACATTAGTGGTTTTCACTGCTGGATCTGACTTCTTGAATTTTATTTAAGTTAATACAGAAAATGTGCCTAGTCGCTTTTAAATGGCTGCTGAAAAATATTCAAATGTATGTTTCAGGAATCTCTATAGGACCCAAGCAATTTGTTCGTAAAGTACAAAAATATAATAATATTGTTCATTTTCCCTTTATTCTCATGGAGATTTGGCTTTTGAATGATTACATAAACCTTGCGATCCTACTAAATGTGATGTCATTGGGACAGCAAAATGTATATGACAGCTGAAATCTGTGATGTAACAGAGGCCTTTTGTAAACCTTGAGATTTGGACTCTGATGTATTCAGTCACATGGGAAGGTGGGCAAAAAAATTCTGAATTGACCTACAGACAACATCAGCCATCCTGCCTTCATTTTGGGAGAGAAATACATTTAAATAAGCAAACCAAAATACAAAACATTACATAAACATGGCGATATTCATTTGTGTTTTGAAGGGCACGAAACCAAGGCCATGCTAAACAACAGCGGTCCTCGCTACAAGCGCAGCAGGATAGAGCGGCGGATGAACATGGATATCTTCTTGTGTGTGGGACTCCTCTTTGTCATGTGCCTTGTTGGAGCTGTAGGTACGAAGCACTGGCAGAATTCTTCTGTTTCACTGCTTTTTCCTAGAGGGTGGTTAAAATTGATCTTATAGACATGAGGGGCATTTAGAACTGAATGCTCCCGAGGTCTTTAGGCTCCTCGGTCTTTCCAAAAGATGAGTTAAAATGGCAAATCTGAGCAATGCAGAGGGAAGACAACTCATCCATGATTATAAATATTTCAGATAAAACTCATCTCCACTATGGTAAAATACAAGTAAAGACATTCAGTTACTGCAGTGTAGAAATCAGTATTTGCCAGCTGAGATCTGCTTCCTGAGGGGTGCTTGTTCCTTGTGCATGACAGCAAAAGTAAAATGATGTCGCTTTGCCTTCATTTCAGTGGTGTCTTCCTCTAATATGTTCAGGAGTTATATTAGCCAGAGACACCCCATTTAGAACCCTAGAGCTGCACCTGACTATATCCAGCTTCATTCCTTCTCAAAAGCCCCTTTAAAGGAATCTGTGGGATGTAATAACTGTTTAAGTTGGAATAGTTTACCTTTTTCTGGGGTCCTTGCAGGTGAGCACACATGAATTTAGTAACTGATGTTAAGTGACTAGAGTTTACTAGATTGCTAATCTCAAAAACATCATCTTGCCTTCCAGCTCTGATTGCAATCTGTCCCAAGCAGGCCAGAATTAATAGGATCTCATAATTCTGAGGAAAGGACCAAATTTTAAGTCCACTGACTTTGGAATGGAGCACTGCTTTAAAGAGATAACAGGGGCTCATCCCCTTTCCTTTTTAATTGATTTTGTCTCAGTGATAACTTGCTTAGTGCTACTTCTCTGATTTAGAGGCAAAGTCAAATCAAGTAGTTCTGCCAAGTTTTCCTGCACCTGCCCTGGAGGTACGTAATGAGACACACCAGACAGATATCACGGTAATTCCGTGGGAAGTAAGGGCCATTCAAAACAGATGAACAATTGAACTGACTTAATCACTTCTTTACTTTTACTGTGTCATGTTGTAGTGGGCTTTTTCAGCACTGAAATGGGATTTCAGTTTGACAACTGAGCTCTGTGCGAGGGACAGAGAGACCTTCTTTTCGTTGTTCGCTGTCTGCTGTCATATAGATTTAGAGACTTGTCTTTGTCTGGTGTGTAGGGGCCCTTGAGTAACAAAGTCCTTCATTTTAAGGTTTAAAGTAGTCTCAGACAAAAAAAAATCGGCATTTAAAAAACAATTTATTTGGTCAGGTTAGAAAAAATGTTCATAAGCTAAGTGAAACGTAAAACAGTAACAAGTCCATTAGCTTTCATCCACTTAAAATGTCCAGAGGTTGTACCACGAGTTCTTGCTTTGCAGCCTTGTCTGAATGTAGGGTTCTAGGAATAAATATCACTGGCAGATCAGTTATCAGGATTGTTCTTGCACACAGTGATAAACTGGGGTAAGAAGAGGTTTGTAGGGCAGAATTGTCCTTGCTGAGATATGACTGTGGTCTCAAGCAGCCAGAGAGCATTGCTGAAATAATCTGAATATCTTTGGCAGCATTTTAGTAGGCAGATGCTGCAAAACTTGTTTAACTGGTGCTAATGGAAGTTTTATTGGAGCTGGATATGTGAAGTGGGCTAATAGATGTTTTTGGCATGTGGACAAATGATGCAACAAGGGAAACCAAGTTGTTTGCCTTAGCTCTGTGGGAAATTTCTGATGCTGTAAATTTAGTAACCTCTGTGAGCAAGGTTTATTTCAGTAAGGACAGTGTGGAAAGTTGTAAAGCAATCATGATGGGAGTGTCGTTAATCCTGGAACAGAGGCTTTGTTGTAGCAGTGCAATGATATCTACTGGTATTTAAAACGCAAGGGAAGAACCAGTTTGGAATATGATTTGATTGTAGGAAGGTAAACATGAGTTGCCCAGAGTGAATTTAGGGGGTTTGTCAGCTCTAACCAAGATGGATGGAAATTAGGAACGGTCAGGTAGGATAAGAAATATTTCATTTTGTCTATACAAAGGTTCTAAGGCTTCTTTCTGTGAGAGGAATGAAGTCTTCAGCACTGAGGTTTTTATAAGGAGGTGGTAGAGACGGAGGCCTCCAGCAGAAAAACATAGAATGAGGAAAGATCTGTGCAGAGCTAAGAGTCATGGGGAACACCTGCTGAAGGAGAGGTGAATGAAAATACCCCTGACAGCTTATTTCTCACTTGCATATCAATTATGTGCATGTGCTATAGAGCTCTACATGTGCTTTGCCTTCTCCAAAAGATTTGCAGCAGTGCTCGGAGGGCGTTGCTTTGGAAGTGTTATCTCTGTTTAATTACCAGAGCAGTCCATACCTTCACATTTCAGATTTGTTACTCACCTCACTGCTCAGCCTATTTCAATCTCATATCTCATTCCTACAGGGCATGGCATTTGGACTGGAAACTTTTCAGAGCATCCACCTTATGATGTCCCAGATGGGAATGGCAATTTTGCGTCTCCAGTTCTTGCCGGTTTCTACATGTTCTTGACAATGATAATCCTGTTGCAGGTAAAAGACAAAAACCTCTCTGTTACCTCCAAGAAAGAAGCCATTCAAAATTGAGTATAATCACTAATGAACAATTAATATCAACTAATACCTTCTTAATCCTATTTGAAAATATTGCTAGGAGTGTTTCAAGTCATTCAAGTGTGAAATAATGTATCTTTTTTTTTTCTTTCAAACTGCAGATTTTTTTCTTGCTGTTGAAACCCCACAAGGTTTTAGATAGAAAACATATGTATTATATCTTCAACTCACAATGTCTAGCAGATGCAAAAAAGAGGATGCTTACATCCAAATGTCAGCTTCTTTCTTTTTTTTTTTCTGCCTGTATCCAGAATTCCAAAATAGGAATGCCAATTAATATCTCAGAAAAACAGGGAAACAAAAATTGCCCTTTTTGCCAGTGGGGAATAATAACTACGTATGGTTCAGCTGGTCTAGGGAAGAAGCTAAATTAGAAGTAGAATATTTGTATATCTGAGTGTGATTAAGCCTAATTGGAAGAGAACATTTTATTGGGTGAGGGAAAAAATTACATTTACTTTTCAGATTTCTTGATGACAGTGCTGAGATTTAAGTGGACAGAATTTCTTTAATATGAGCAAAATCTGAATATAACTTTCAGAGCTGCTCAGAGATTCCTTGGGGGATTATTCTTCATTACTGAAACAGAATATTTGTGCATTTTAAGAATTTATTATTATTTCAGGGCAAGGAAGCTCAAGGGTGGCAAATGTTGTGTGCAAAGTAATTGCTTGTGAAACTTTTGTACACTAAGTGTTAGTCTGTGCTAGTCCATCCTTTCAGAGTTTCAGAAGGGTAAGAGTGAGCATGGCCCTATGTCCAGAAAATGTGCTTTGTAAGGGCATCCTCTGAAAGACCCATGTTTGAATTCGGTATTCTAGGAATTTTTTCTTAAATTTGCTGCTTATTATCCCTGTTTCTCCATTGCTGTTGTGTGCAAGATCTTTTCTCTCTGCGTGAATTATTTTTCATCAGTCTGAAAATATGTCTCTAGGAAGAATTGTTTCTTTGGAAATCATTAGTGATACCTGTGCCAAGACATTGCTGACAGAAAGCAGAAAGATTTGCCTCACTCCTCACTGAGAATTTAAACTCTCTTTCAGATTTTAATCCCCATTTCTCTTTATGTGTCAATTGAGTTGGTCAAATTGTGCCAAGTCTTCTTAATTCACAATGACATTGACCTGTATGATGAAGAAGCAGATTTGCCCATCCAGTGCCGTGCCCTAAATATTACTGAAGATCTCGGACAAATCCAGTATATCTTCTCAGACAAAACTGGGACACTAACAGAAAACAAAATGGTATTCCGACGCTGTACCATCGATGGAATTGAGTTTTCCCATCAGGAAAATGGTGAGAGGCACTTTTTTATTCTTGCTGTTTATCTCTGAGCAATTAAATGTTATTAATTTAAATATTAATACTTAAACCTATTGAGGCCTCTGATTGAATGTAGAGCTTTGTGGATTAGTCTCTGTTTTGTGAGGGACTCCTCTTATAGAGATTCACAAAAGTGAAGGCATTTTAAGTGATTCAGAAGTCAGAAGGGAAAGGTTTTCCAGATCCCTCCGCAGACACCTCTAGGATTTGCCCTGCATTGGATACCCACTTGAGCATGCAAAGAGAACATTTTCTCTTTCATTTCTTATGAACATCAGCCAACCTTTTATAAGCTCACAAACAGATATTAGTTAGTAATTAAACTCAGTGGGTCCAAAAGTAATTACCACACGCTTCTGTGTGATATGAAAAGTACAGGTACCCATCTCCTGGAGTGGATGCTGCCTGCAGTCCGTAGCTGAAGGCTCTTGGCACTCAGTGCTCTGAATCCAAGGGGTTGACTCAGGCCCCTTCTTGGTCACTGCTTTCTTGCTCTACGTAGTGGAAAGGATCTTATTAAGCTGGCAAGCAGCTGCCAAAAAGATTTTTGTGTTCTATGACTGAAAATATTGGCAAATTCATGAATTATCATTTCGTTCTCCTGTTCCAACTCTAAAATGCAGCTGAAGAGACAAAACATTAGCAGAAGCCCATAAAAGTGACTGATCACTTTGAAAACACATTTTTATTTCTTGCAATAATAAACAGTGGCAGTTGCCAGAAACTGCAGTGGACAGTGAAATTTTTCTCGTGTTGGCTATTAAGGTGTTTTGGCTTTGGTTTACTCTGTTTAGGTCTTTATTAACTGATGAAGTAATTCCTCCCAAACAGTGCTAAAAACCAGAATTGGAGGTAAGATTTCATTTTTCTCTTTTGCAGCCAGGCGCCTGGAAACCCACAAAGAGTTGGATTTAGATGATGAGGATTTTGCAAAACTTCAACAGTTCACTCTTCCTCCCGTGAATCTGGAGAGACCAGCCACTTATAAGAACAGTACCGTGAGACCTTTGAGGAGGTGCCAGAGTGCCCGGGCTCGTTTTCAGGGGCACACAAGGCACAGGTCAGTCGGCCGTCGAGATAGCAACCAGTCTCAAGTGGCCTTCAGCAGCACCATTGTGAGTACCAACAGACTGAGCTAACACACTCCAAGTTATCCTTTCTGTTCTATTTGTGATGGGAAGCCAACAGGTAGAGAGGAGAAATTCAAGCCTTGCTGGAGCTGAGAGAGGGAAGGGGGAGACAAAGCATCGGAGTCCTCAATTGGAGTTTGCAGGCTGCAGTCAGGAGGCAGCAGACTCTGCTGAATCTTAGATCTGAAACTTCCTAAAATCTAACACAACCTAATTAAAGTCAGACTGTTCTGCTCTTCCTGAAAGTTTTCTTAACAGTCATTTCAGACAAGGCTTTTGTGAACACTAAGAGACGGTCATACACTTTCAGAATTAGAGTTCCAATTAAAATTAAAGGCCTGGGAAATCCTTCCAAATCTTGATCTTAAAAAAGAAGAAGAAAATAAAATGTCTAATAAATACAGAATTCTCAAAAATTTATTTGCTGCAGTTGTAGTTTGTTATAAGATCTTACTTAACTCATGCAATTCCTCTGTCATGTTGTAGAAATCACTCAAAACTCCCCCTGGTTTTGGAATATGGGAGTTTTGTCACTTGTTATCCTAGCATTTTCCAGCCCAGTCCTTATGAGATGTTGAGAACATCTCCATGGAATCTTGAGAACCCATGAGTCATGGCTTCTGAGAACTTCTTATAGGTCGTGATTATTGAAGTGTGATAAAGAAATTTCTTGCCACTGTATTTCCCAATTACATTTTTTACTGCCAGGCCACTTCTTTTTCTGCTAGAAATATTTTTTTTTAAGCTGCTGTCATGGAAATAACCAGCCTTAGCATCTCATAGATGTCACTTTATCTGGATAAATTGTTTAACCCGCTATGACAATTGTGAAGGCGTAGTAAAAATGGATATTGCCCAGAGCCTGCCCTGTATGATGTCCTTTGAATGATACATTGTAGTATCCTTCTTTGCCAGCCGATTCCCTATTAATACAATGGGGATAAAATATTTTTCGGTGTGTCTGTGTTTCCTGGCTTTGAAACTGGTATCACCTTGTCTGATGCATTTTTACTCTGCTACAAATCTGGAGCATCATGAGTACTCCCAATATACAGAGAGTGTTTGTGGGCCTCTGTCTATGTCAACAGACAGAAGTTCTCACAAAAAATCCATCTTTCAACAATGGAACATGATAGAGAGATAATATTTACTCTCGCTATCTTAAGGTGTTCTTACGAATTAAGAGAGTGATAGCACATTTCCTTCTAGATTTAATAGTTCCAATAAGTAGTGCCCTGCTATTAGAAGCATTTCAAGATTATTTCCATTGTCCTATTGTCATCAGGTTTCAATGCTATCAAATAGAAGAAATGCTATCAAGTTAATGAGGAAAAACCTGAATGGCACTAGCCATTTTATATCAACATTTTCAAATTTAAAAATTGCTAATGTTGAAAAGGTGGCAAATTTAACTGATCATCATCATCATTAGTGCTGCTTATTCAGTTTTCTTTTTTGTCTGGTTAGGGTATATAATATATGTTCAGGTTGAAAATTCAAGTCAGCCTGAATGGTCACCAAATGTGAAAAATAAGATGAGAAAAATGTTTCTGATCAATATAGGGGTTTTTTAATTGTTTTGTTTTTAAAAGATGTGTTTGAGGCCACAATTAGCCTGGAAATTTTCAATTTTTCTGGAGGAAATTTTTGAGTTCAGAAAGCTGCTGCTGAAATGAAATATCTAGTAGTGCATTGTCCTTTTTGACAAGAGCTAGAGGCAGATATTGAGGATATAGGTGAAAAAAAATTGGGCGGGATGATGAGGCTTACCCTCAGCAGGTATTAGTTTGCTAGAGCAAGGACTGTATCAATACTGAAAACATTTCCCCGTATGTGAAATAAAAAAGCATTAAAACACTGAGGCAGAAGAACCAGAGCTTTCCGCAGCAGGGAAAGTGCAAAGCCTTGTTCCAGCTTTGGATTTCAGTCGAGCTGCAAAATGAGCAGTAGATTTATTTGCAGTTATTAGGATTATTTAAGAACCACTTATCACTTTAGCAAGCAGGAGATACAATGCAACATATTCAGCCCAGCACAGCACAGCCCTGAAGGTGGTTGGGTGAATTCTGTTGCATATTCACAGAACTTGGGAAAACTGTGCCAGATTGAATGAGGTGAGGGTAATAGCTGAGATGAACTAGAAAACAGCTAAATAACTTTGGCAGTTCCTTAAAGAAGGCGTCTAAAACTGTTGGCTCATGGGAAGTTGTCTTTTAAATTTGGAAGTCCTTGCTAAATATGGCCCTGGATTAAATCCAAACCAGATTCCGCTAACATGAAATTTCCATTAAAAGTAATACTTCCACAGCCCTACATCCAATTACATTGTAGGTAAGTGGCATTGTTAAGTAGTTTGGCTTGCAAATTTGGGTTTGATTAGAAAGAACATGGTAGTAAAATTATAGAAACATTTCAGGAACAAGTGTGTATGTATTTATTTATTTATTGTAAAAACTGAGGAATAACAGTTTGAGACAGCTTCTCCTTCTGGGTGAAGTATGAAATTACTCTGGAAACAAAAAGTGATACTGCTCTAACTCAGCCATAAGCACAAAATGTTCTCTGTTGAAATAATGATCAGCTTCCACATTGACATGGGAGATCCCAAGTATACTTTCATCTGGAATGCCCTTTAATTTAGGAGTCAGCAGTTGAAAAGTTAGGGGATAGAGCGTAGATTATTCTTGATTTTAGGCAGATCTCAAAAGAAATAAAATTCTGAGATCGTCTTATATTTCAAGATGCATTTCCTTCTAATTATCTAGTTATGCAGCTTTTAGAAATGTAGCTTTTTTTCCCTAGGTGTTAAGTACAAAAGGCATTTACCTTATATAACTCTAGGTGTGAATTCAATAAGAAGGAAGAAGTCTATGAAGTTGCCAGTTGTTCCTCGAGGACAAGGGTAAATGGGAATAATCCTCACCAAGTAATTTCTCTTCCAGGAAAAGAATGTGACTCCCGACAGCAGACTGCTGAGGCGAGTGAGAGAAGCTGCGCTCCAGACTGAAAGTCTTTCTCCTTTTATACATACAAAGACTTCCACATCCCTTACTGACTTCTTCCTTGCCCTTGCCATCTGCAATACAGTCCTGGTGTCCACAGCTACTGAGCCAAGACAAAGGGTAATCTAACTTTAAATACATGAGGAAAATGGATTATGCTTCCATTTAACAACATAGAGCAGTGTTCAGTGAAATCTAAAATGGTGACAAATTGTTTGTTTGGGAGTTCTCCTCTAGTTCCTTTACCTTTCGTGCATTATCTACCCTTTCCCTGCCTGTGTATCCCTTCCTAACATGTCTTTTTACATTTGATGAATAGCTATGGCTACCACAGGATCTGCACTCTTTCTTTTAGATTTTATATTATATATGCTGTAAGAAGTTTGTTGAACACGCAGGGTTTTCTCTGATCTGCCAGTTCTTGACAGAACTACAAGGGACTTGATTACATTTCTGCTTCAGATGTAGAGATACAAATCACCATCAAATTTGGATGCCAACTCACACATGACTTCTCTACTGAATTCTTCCATCACAGTTAAATGGCAGGAGAGGGGGAAGGGCAAGTTGCATTTGTAATTATTGTCATTTAGATACAGAAAAATGTAGAGAGGTTTTGAGAAGTATCTTTAGTTCATATTCATTTATTTTTAACCACAGTTTTTCTCATATTTCTAGGTCACAATCCCACCACCAATAAAACCTTCAGGAATCACCCTGGAGAAGATTCATCAGATATTTCAAAGGTTAAAATTAGCAAGCCTCAGTCAATCTTTTTCATCATCTCAGTCTAGTTCAGAGCTCAGCGCCAGCTTCAGTGCAAAGAACGCTGAGGAGCATCTTTCTGCACTGGAGACCTGTGACAATGACAACGATGGCTGTGCCAGCAGCAGAGGCCAGGAGCTCCAGGACAAGGGCAGCACAGATATTGGCAGTGCTTCCTTGGATGAGGTTTTTAAGTCTGTGACCAACAGCTCTTTGCCCACAGACTTTTGTTACGAGGCTGAGAGCCCGGATGAGGCAGCTCTGGTCTATGCTGCCCAGGCCTACAGCTTCACCCTCGTGTCCCGAACGCCCGAGCAGGTGACAGTGCAGCTGCCACAGGGCACCCTCCTGACCTTCGACATCCTCTACACTCTGGGATTTGACTCAGTAAGGAAAAGGATGTCTGTCGTGGTGAGACACCCTCTAACCAAGGAGATTGTTGTCTACACAAAAGGCGCAGACTCTGTTATAATGGACTTGCTGGAAGACTCTGCCAAAGGTAATTAACCAGGGAGCCGTTTCTGTTGTGTCTCCTATAAAGAAGTTTGCAGTAGCCTTTTTTGCATGAAATATTACATCTTGACATTAGAAATATAAAAAAAGAATAAGCTTCTCTAGTGATATCCTTGCAGATCAGAACTGAAGTATTTATTTAACTTCAGTAGTGCTTAGAATATGGAGTGGGCTAATTAAAATTCACTGACAGCGCTAACACCTGTGGATTGTGTACTCTGCAATAATACTGTCATAAGGGCCTGACCATTGTTTTTAAGGTGTCAGCAAGAGTGCTATAGTATTAACAAATAAAAAAAACCCCACAAGTAATGTTATCTTAAAGGAAACAAGGATCTTTAGCAAGCTTTCAGCTTCCGCACAGCAAACATTTTTGAGCTTTTAAAGAAATGGTTACTATAGTGGAATCCACTTTTCTCTAATGTACACTCTTTTAATCTTACGCCATTAGATATCAAGTGATCTGTGCTTAAAATATGGACTCTTTTCCTTGGTTTCACAGCTGACACTATTGCACAGAAAAGACTGAAAAGAATAAAAGAAAAAACACAGAAACATCTGGACTACTATGCCCGTGATGGACTGCGAACTCTGTGCATAGCTAAGAAGGTGGGAGAGCACCTGCCTAATATTATTTACAGCTTTGCTCTGTACATGTTAATAGATTTACTAGAAAAATATAATGGCTATAATTCTTTCTACTTCAGAGAATCAGCCAGATATAGCCCATCTTTTTCCTCCTTTATATGTTTTGTCTACAGTCTTTTTTCCTCAATGTGACCAGATGATGGATTTTTAGTCAGTCTCAAAGCATTTATTTCTGCTTCTCTTATGGTAACTCTAGCTGACCTTCTCTACAGTGCTTCCAAGTAAGAAAAAAAGAGTCTGCAGAGCAGCCAACCCTTTTCTGTTTTGCTTGGCATTCAGCTTTCTAAAATTTTGCTCTCAGCCTGAGTTAGTATATCTTAGTGTCATACTTTCATACAGAAGTTGTCTATGTGCAACAAATAGGTCATATTCGAGCCCTGGAGAAACGTAGATCAACCCTCAGAAACTGTGTGCTCCAGTTCAGAGTCCCAGCTAAGGCCTGTGTGATCAGGAGTTTCTCTAGGTCATATTTTGAGTCTTAGCTGTAGGTCATTTGTACAAACTACTTATTCTTGCAGTTTTCTCTTGGAAAAGTTTGTGTTATTTTAAAGATGACACACTATTTTACTAGCTTGGATAGGAGTTGAGTCTCTGTGGTCCAGAATGTTGGCATTCCTCTCTTCTTTAAATTTAAAATAAACTTTGTTTAAATTGCGTTTTGCAGGTCTTGAATGAAGATGACTTTCAAAAATGGGCCAATTTTCGTCGGGAGGCAGAAGCTGCAATTGACAACAGAGAGGAGCTGTTAATGGAGACAGCACAGCATCTGGAGACCAAACTCACCTTGCTGGGTAGCTAAAAATAAGAATTGTCATTGTGTGAAGTATCACTTGCTCTCCTGTGATATTCTTGGCAATCAGACAGACAACAGCTTATACTAATTTATATCCGAAAGTCTTCCTCTGAGGTTTGGAAATCTCCAGGCTAGGGAGAAACAATCCAATGACAGTGTCTACACAAGTTCTCATGCATTTTGGGCAGCAGTAACTTTGAAAAAGTGTCCTGAAACTATTGTGTGCCAGGAGCAAGGAACATGCACATCAGCTGTTACTGTGGCTCAGCTGACACAGCAGATAATGAAGTTCCCACAATTCAATCACACATCCATGTCCTTAGATAAACCTACAAAATACTATAAATTAACTTCAGTTTTGAGCACAAATTCCAAGGGAATTTTAGTAATTGAACTGTATTATAAAACCCAGTATCTTAAACACGTAGGCGTATTGCTACTGAGTTCCTGCTGTTGTTGCATTGTTGTGTTTGCTTTCTGCACTTTCTAAAAAGATGTTTAATATTAAAACTTAACATCGATTGATGCTTCTGCATCATTCATCACCATCATATCTAACATCGTTCTGTTAAATTATGGAGCACTTCAGTGCTTTCTGATCTATTTTATTTCCAAACATTTTGTTCTTTGTGACTTTGATTTTTGGAGTTGTATCAGTCTCATTTTTCTCTAAATACAATTTGTGCCCATACTGTGTTATCCTGAATTTCTGTGATTGCAAGCTATTAGCATTATGGCTTCTCATAATCTCTGCAGTGATTTAAAAAATTAGAGTGGTAATGGCAAATGCCATAAGCAGAACACATAAGAGGTAATGTAGATCTTGTCAGAATCTGCTACCTTTGCCAACTACTAAGGCTCTGCGTGCTTTCATACCTTAATTTGCAGACAGATTTTGCTTAGCTTAAATCAGTATTTATCTTTGATGTACCACAGTTAGAGCATCTTCAAACTGACCTCTAGTGGAAGAGATAAGGAGCATTGTAACATTCAGATGGTGATTTACCAACATCATCAGGATGAGCGTTGGCATCTGCTTCTAAGTTTGTGCATTTTCAAAAAGAAAACGCACTGTGCTGTTTCTTCCGCCTTTGACGGCTGAAGCATCCCACTTGACAATAGGGAGCATTCATTTAAACAGTCAAAGTTCATCTTTTCTGGTTGCTTTGATGTAACTTAATGAAGTACTTTAAAAATGCATATGGTGTGATTCCTCTGCCAGCACATTTTCATTTTGGATTATTAGGAAGAAATGAAATGCATTATTCTAGCAACGGGCAAAATCAAGAGCCAGAACTTGATTGTTGACACATTCAGGCCTTAATCCGAATGCAGATCCTGTGCCTGTGTGTTTATTTGCTAGACAGCACCTTGGCTCAACTCTTGATAAGTTCAGGAGCGTGACTGGAAATCAAAAACCTTTTCTAAAACAAGAAAATAGCAATGTGGTTTTCAAATAAAGAAAACTATTTCTCTTCTTTTCCTGTTTGCCCAGGAGCAACAGGGATTGAAGATCGGCTGCAAGATGGAGTACCTGACACTATTGTGGCTCTCCGAGAAGCTGGGATACAAATTTGGGTGTTGACAGGAGACAAACAGGAAACAGCAGTTAACATTGCATACTCCTGTAAACTCCTGAACCAAAGGGACACTGTCTTCACCATTAACACTGAAAATAAGGTGAGTAGAGAAAGGCAAAATGCACAGAATCTGTTATCTTGCCTTTGTGTCTTGCAGTTTGGCATTGCTTTGCTTCAGACCTCCCTCAAACACAAAACAGTCAACAAAAACCCACTTAGCATTAGGCAACAAACTCTGTAGACCACAAATAACAGGATGAATTGAAATACAACACATTTATGTAGAGTTTCATTCAATTAGAATACACTGATGTTTTTCCAAATGAAAATATTCTTTTTTAAGATTACCTGAATTGCTAGCTATTACCTGAATAAGTACCTTTAGGAAGAAGGTAATATGCAGTTTAAGTGCCTAATTCCTTAATAGCATCAATACCTGGATTTTCACCTTACAATGGAAATTTCAGTTTAACCCTAGGTGGTACCTGTTAGAAGGCATTTGGCAAGTGCTGTATGAGTCAGCCAGGAAAAAGTATGAAGGTGCAGATTTAATTAAATTCAGAACTTTCTAGTTGCATGTTTCCCAATAGAATTAGTCTTAATCAGAAATTTATTAGTATATAATTTAATCCAGTATCTTTTTGTTTAAGCAGCATTTCACCTTCTTGAACACCTAAATATAGTTCTTGTGGGCTGGTTAAAAACCCAGTCACTTTCTTGACATTCCATGGTGGTGCACGTAATTGCTGAAGTGCAGGGATATTCCCTGAATTTCCATGGACAACGAGGAGGGCAGGAAGTAGGCAAAAGCAAACATACTCCAAAATAAGGATAATCACTTCAAGGGCAGGTCTATCAGCTCCTGTGACTCACTAAAACACAGTGAGCAATCTGTGGTGCAATTTATGGCTATTCCTGAAAACGTCTGAACAGAAGAGAGAAAATAGACTCCTAACTTCCAAGGAAGGTAAATGCCATTACGGGATGGTGAAAGCAAAAATCTTTAGACAAACCAACCTGGCTTTTGCTGGGTGTGGAGCAACATAAACAGGCTACCAGGAAAGCCACACCTTGATCTCAGAAAGTGGAATGGCCACCACTGTGCACAGCCTCACACTGCATCCCTCCAGGTATCCAGGTGGGACAGGTGGCTTTGTGGGATGGATTATGGGGAGGGCGAGTCCAGGCATTATGGTTACACCAGACCCCTTTGCTAAGGAAGGTTATTTCTAAACTCAAAAGGGTCCAAAATGCAAGCTGTGGTACCCTTTTTTTTTGCATTTTCTTGCTGGTGACCTCTTATTTTACACAAAGCCCTGGAAGCCCCTGAGGTGCCCCCAGAGCAGCTGCTGCTTTTCCCTGGTGCTGCTCTGTCCTTTTTTGCAACATCACTCATGGTCCCCACTCAGCAGGAACAGGAGGCACAGGGAGTTCAGCCTTTCCATGGGTTGTCACGAGGCTGTGGAGGGCAGGCAGGGCTTCCTCGTGTGACCACACAAGTCACCCGTCCCAGCTGCCTCAGCTTTCCTCCCCACAGAAGCGGGGTTACAAACACAAGCTTGCTTTTCTCTATAAAACTATGGTGAGGATTAATTAAATATAGTTAAAATACTGACTGTTTTTCTTACGATAGGCAGTTGCATAGAGCAGTGAGATGGCCTACTTTCTAACTGCTTTTGTCTGCAGCTAGTAGCTCTCCAAACGAGAATAAAATCCTATGCAAATGTCTGTCTCTTTTAATGTCATGGAAATAGAGAAACACACAAAGATGATATGGAATTTGGCACGGAAAACATTCCTTGCTTCAATGTGTAATTTCATTTGATACGCATATCTGCTTTAACGGGAGGCAGAATGAATACATTTAGGATGGAAATTAGAAGGTGGTTTCTGCCAGAGCAGTGATGCTACAGGCGGGACCACCCTGGCTCCAGGAAAGTCTGGCACGGGCACTTATCCACAGCAGCCTCTGGATCCAGGCTCAGGAGCAGTCAGCACGCACAGGGGGGCTTGTGGGAATCCCTGCACTTCAGAGGGCACTGGAGTTTACCACCAGAACGGGAACTGGAGATTCAGTTCCCCCGCTTTCAAGATGAAACCAAGGACGGGCACTGGTTCTGCAAGAGGCTCCCAACAGCAGCAGTGAGGAACATAAATAATACATACAAAGCAGTTAACCTGCTAATTTTGCCAAAGTTAACCCTTGAAGTGGCTTCAGTGGGAAGGGCCTCTCTTTACCTCCTGAGTCCAGCGGCTTATTCAAGTACTGAAAAACAAGTATCTTCCAGGAAGATTCAACATA
This sequence comes from Atrichornis clamosus, assembly GCA_013400975.1. Taxonomy (NCBI): domain Eukaryota; kingdom Metazoa; phylum Chordata; class Aves; order Passeriformes; family Menuridae; genus Atrichornis; species Atrichornis clamosus. The sequence goes on from WBMZ01005542.1 coordinate 75,416, forward strand.
AGTAGGTAGCTTGGGGGATTTGTTTCAAAAGGCAAGCCAAGGCAAACCAGGAATTTCCACTACAATTTTTGGTTGGTTCACAGAAAGATGATGCTTCTTCAACATTTTTTAGAGGTTTTAACTGTGCAGACTAGATGCAGCTTTCTATTAGATGTCAGGGGTACATTTGATTCCAGAACCTCCCACTTAAGTGTAATTTAAATCTTGCAAACATCCTACACTTGTACCTTATGCTACATAAAGTAAAAATAACATTTTAGAACTGAATCATCACTCAATAAAGCTCACAGAAAAGGTAGAAAAAGGAGTGATTAGCTCCTCAGGTACTCAGTGTCATGCCACAGAAGGAGGACTTTCAGTACTAAGAGGCAACAAAATTATTTTGAGATCATTCTGATAGTGATGTGCCAATTTAGGAGATCTGGATGGGAGGGCTAAGAGTGCTCCCCTTAAATCTGTTTGTATCTACTACTAAGTCAATTCTGGTTGTTTGCATTTAAGGGAACTTGGTCCAAAATGAGGCAGATTTGCTGAGAGAAAGACTTTGTTTGTGTTTGAGGCACAGTTCTGGAAAGTATGAAGTTTTATTTCTGTTCCTAATTGTGACACACGCCTGATGTATGGCTTAGAAAAAGCCAAACTCTCCAAGTTACTGGGTAATTTTGAAAATCTGAACCTCTCGTTTCTCTATCGCAGTTAATTTCTCACAAAAGCAAATGCTGCAATATCTCACATCATTCATATCAGAACTAGATTTTTCAATCTCTTTAAAAGAAAAAAGGATTTTCTTTTTAATTTCTGAACGCTCAGCATAAATGCACATATGTCCTCCTGATGTAAAGATTATCCTATTTTCTTTTAAAATAATTCCTTAGTTCAGTTAACTGGCTGATAAAATGTGTTTTTGTTGAAGGATTTGATGGCGTCATTGAAATAATCCCCAATCTGATGAATCAGTGCATTTTTCAGTCTGTTTTCCCTAATGTTTATCTGAATCAGTGCATTTCTCAGTCTGTTTTCCCTAATGTTTATCTGAATCAGTGCATTTCTCAGTCTGTTTTCCCTAATGTTTATCTGAATCAGTGCATTTCTCAGTCTGTTTTCCCTAATGTTTATCTGATAGGCTTAAACCCACTGGCATGATTACACAAACATACACTTGGTAAGGTGTTGTGCTGTGCTGTAAAGGGAGATGGAGATAACTAGTTATTTCTAGAACCACGTCTGTTTTCTCACAGGAAACTTGTGAATCTCTCTTGAATTTAACCCTGGAAGAAGTGAGGAAGAATCATGATTTTGACAAACCACGGAGGAAATTTTTTGGCTTTATCCCAACGTCTTTCTCAGCCTCTGAGGCCCCCAGTCCCGAGTTTGGGCTGGTGGTCGATGGACGGACGCTGAACATCATCTTCCAGGGGGGCCTGGAGGAGAAGTTCCTGGCGCTGGCGAGGCACTGCCGCTCCGTGCTGTGCTGCCGCTCCACCCCTCTGCAGAAGAGCATGGTGGTCAAGCTCGTCCGGAGGCGGCTGAAAGTGATGACCCTGTCCATAGGTACCTCCACTCTGAACCTCACAGGGGAAAGGGGAAGCGAGTCCTTTCTTTAAGAGAAATGTGTGGAATATATTGTACGAGTCGTTTCTTTGTGCCTCAGATGGATGCAGTGAGGAAATAGAGTTGAATAATCCTTCCTGATCTAAACGCATAGGAAAGTTGTGCTTCAGCTATCACTAAGCAAATCTGGCCCCCCTTTAAACAAGATGAAGGCACTCCAAATTCAGAATCTCCCAGCAGTCCCTTTCATGCACATCAGTACAAACACATATATACCTTCCCTCTGGAATGTCCTTGCTTTGGGCCTAGAAAGCACTCAAGAGTAGTCACTGTTTTGTCTTTTGATAAAGCCCTTTTCTGTCAGATTTTCCCAGCTGATGAAAACAGAGTTATCTCCAGAGTGATATTAAGCACTGACTCATTTGCCTTTTACCTCCAAATAATGTGAAAGGCTTTGAGTTTTCTGCCTCACTTTTGGTAAATGATGCCACTAAAATCCTTGCAGAATTGATTTAGATGACTTCAAACTAATAAAATACACCTCTGTGGACCAAACATAAAAGGAAGAGTCAGTTGTATTTTAAATTTTTTTGCTTTGCCTTACAGTTCAGAACATAAGCTTTCAGCCTTCTGCTTCAATTACTTTACCAGATAACCTAATTTAAAATCTCCACACTGCAAGCAGCTACCATGGCTGTTCTTTCCTTGGAAATTTGGTTACGTATTTAACATATTGCTGCGAGTTGAAATGAGCAAATAACCCCTGAAACTGGCTTGTTACACTGTCATCTACAATCAAATTCGTCATAGATTCAGAGACTTCAGTGGAGTGTTGCAAAGCATGTTCCCCAGCATATGGATTTGGCCAAGCAGAAACACAAAATGATGCAGATGTAAATGGTGCTGGGGTGGCAGTGTCACTGGTCCCAATGTTTGGGTTTTGCCCTGGTGGAGCCAGGTCTCCTGGGAAGGAGGAAGGATGTTCCTACCAAGATCAGAGCCTAGAGGTCATGGTTGCTTGATGCCAAGTATCAGTTTTCCTAATCAAGAAGCATGGTAGTACGGAACAGCTGAAACAACCAGCATAGCTAGGATTATTTTCTTCTTCTGATGGAGGCACTGTGTGTTAAGCATCCTTTCTTGTACTTTTATTGTTCCTCCTGTCTTCCCATTCTAGGGGATGGTGCAAATGATGTAAGTATGATTCAAGCAGCTGATGTTGGAATTGGAATATCTGGCCAAGAAGGCATGCAGGTATCCAGTCAATTTCCTTTCCTCTTTTGTCAAGTAGTCCCTTGGCACTTAATAAGTTTCATAGCAGCCCTGCACTCTCAAGTGTCATCTTGAAAATGCAAGCTGGCATCATTGCTGTAGTAAATTAATATGCAGTTCGTAATTACGGATCCAGCCAAAAAAAAAGAACATTTTGAGCCAACAATTATCATGCATGGGCAAACCTGTGTTTGCTCATAAGCCTGGAAAATTAGCAGATGCCTGTCCAGTGTTAGGTTAGCATCTGGTTTCTGAATCATCTCAGCTACTGCATTTCCAGGTTTTCTGGATTCTCTTCCACTGTATTCTGCCCTGAATTCTTTCCACACATCCAACTCCCTCATTCTCCTTAAATGGAGAGTTCTACAGAGATAGAAAGCTTCAACTATTTTCTTGAGGGTTAGTTTGTTTGAATTTTTCTATAATATGTAAAAGTAAGAAATTATTTCAATGTCTATGTTTGAATTTTATTATACAGGGTGTGGAAAGAATCTATGGTAAATGACCTTCTATTTCTTTTGCCCAAGGCTGTGATGGCCAGTGACTTTGCAATATCCCGATTTAAACATCTCAAAAAACTTCTTCTTGTCCATGGACATTGGTGTTATGCTCGCCTGGCAAAGATGGTGATTTACTTTTTCTACAAAAATGTGGTAAGATTACTAAAATTATGGAAGTTTTCATCCTAGCAAAAGTTAATTTCAGGGCTGCGTTGGGGTTTTTTTGTTTGGTTTTGGTTTTTGAAGGTCATGCTCTTTTTATGAAGCTACAGTTCTTGTTTCTTCACTTTGCAAATTTGTAGTGTGCCCCTTCCTTCTTAACAATGGGCTGCATAGAGCACTGAGGAAAATATGGGCTCCAAATATATTTTGAAATAACATTATTCCAGAGGGAAAAAGGACTCAAGGCTTAGTAACTTTATACAGTAGTTCAAGAAACTTTATTAATAATACCCATGAGCCTCAAAATAAAATTTGCATAAGGAAGATCAGATTATTAGTGCCAGAATGTAGAAGATGACTCTGCACTAAGAATTGCTTCCAGTGAAAGCTCTGAATTTTTATAGGAACTACTTGTAAGTAATGATGCAGTCATACCTGGCATTTTTATTAAAAATTTAATGTATATGCAAATGAGCTGTGCATTGAAGTATAATGTAAAATGGAAAAAATAGAGTAATTCAGTTTCTACAAGACTGGGCAAACAAATCCATTTGACATGAAATACACTCTGAGCATGAAAGGTTATTTACTTAGAATTCAAAGTATCTGTTTTTGTGGAGTTTTTAATAATTTTGAATAAGGATTACTTCTTATCACTGTTAAAATTTGTAGTGGAAATGAACACTTTCCTTTTTTTGATTGCACATCCTTTTAGAGTTCAAAGGATATTTATTTGCAATGTGAAATAGCTCTCTAGACTGGGATGCTTCTGTTCTTTTATCTCCCCAGTAGCATTAGGGAGCAGAAGGCCTTTGATTCCGCATGGACAAGAAGTTTGTAAAAGGATTCTAAAATCCGGTGCTCAGGGCTGTGAACAGTTTACTTAATTATTCTCTGATATGTTCTTAAAGAAGCCTAATGGCTTTTTAAAAGCTGTATCACAGTGGATCACCATGAAACAGACCCTCAAGATATATTGCCTTATGGAATTCAGTGCAGTACCTTTAACCAAATTGTGTCTTCTTAGGGGACCCTGTGAATAACCAGTGTCCCACATAAACCTCCTGGGTGGAACTGTGAGAGGCACAGAGCATCTCTTCATTCCAGCTAGAGGTCCAGAACAGGTGTAACAGTAGGGAACAGCGTGGGGAAAGGAAAAAGACAAAAAAAAAGGCCTCAGGAGAAGTGCAGATTCCTGACTCCCGCAACTCAAGGAGAAATGAAATCACATCAGCAGGAAGGATGTGCTGGTGCATAGATGGAGAGCCACAGCGCAGCTCGTAACAAGATGTTGTATTTGTATTTCCTTCTCCCCAGAGCTACGTCAACCTGCTCTTCTGGTACCAGTTCTTCTGTGGGTTCTCTGGCAGCACAATGATAGATTACTGGCAGATGATTTTTTTCAACCTCTTCTTCACCTCAGTGCCCCCTCTTCTCTTTGGAGTCCTGGATAAAGATGTTTCTGCAGAAACACTTTTAGGTTTGCCCAAGTTGTACAAGAACGGACAAAACTCAGAGGTATGGCATGTTTGCTGAGATAACTGCTTGATAACCCAAAGGACCATGGGTTTTTTGTTTAGGAAGGAGGGAAGGAAAAAAAGAATTTAGACATACTTGAATCCAAATTATCCATTTTATGATGTTTCTTTTACTGATGTTCACTAAAAGAAGGTAGAATTTTAGCTGTCAGAGGACCTGGTAGGGAATGTATGATAGAAGCTTCTTCGTGGAAGTGAGGCTGGATGTTTGGTCATAGTTGGAAGATGTCAATGGGAAGGTTTTTCTGCCATTAAACACATGGAGCAATTCTGTTTTATATCAGCACGCTGCATTATAATAGGTGACATGCTAGTGAATCAACCCTGTGCTTGGTTTTTCTGATTGAGGAGGTGGTGGAGCAAATACACATACGTGTGTGTGTGTGTGTATGTATGCATATATGTAATCAAACAGGATAAGAAATGTAAGAAATGAGGGTAAATAGTTCAGCTGGTCCTTGATTAAACTCAGCTCAGATTTGGTGCTTCAAACAATCTCAAACTACTGAAAAAAAGCTCATTAAAAAGATTACAGCAAAAAGTGACAAGGAAACACAAACCCTTAAACCAATACGAAACCTGACATTTTTTTCCCTACTGCCAGGTTCAGTAAAAAACCTGCTAATACATAAAGGATTTTGTCACAGTTTGGTGTCTAGGCTGGTCGAGGGGTGAAATGTTTCATTTATTTACCTATTTGACTTGTCAGTATTGGTAACCTTCAGAAAATATGCATGAAATATGTCTTTACCTCCTCTGCCTGTTTACCAAGCGCACACGTACACAGACATACATAACTGAGTTTGCATATACACACAGTACAGTAGCATTTATTCTGAAATTGCATTAAAATTGTTAATAGGAAATTATGAAAATATTAATGAGCAAAATTTGAAGTGGCCTTAGTTTTAAATCACAAAAAATGCGGGATACTTAGGAATCCTTATCTCTCTTCCTTTTTCTCTTTTACTTTTGCTATTTACTTTCACTGCCTGGACTGTGATTTTTAGCACTGAAGAATGCTGGTGGTTCAGATTGTGTTTAATGATATTTTGAAAAACATACACAAGGGACTGTAGAATCTGAGGATTCTCTGTGGGACTTTTCATCCTTTTTCTTAGGAGCTCGTGGACATCACGTGTAATTAAAATATATGTTGTTTGGCATTTTGAAGAGATTGTTGTTGCTGCTTTGGCATTTTGTCTGCAATGAAACAACAGGAGCCCAGTCTTCTGCCACTGCAGTAGTGCGTCCCACTGCACGGGGACTGTGACCCCACAGGCTACTATATAAGTTTAAATATGACAAGTAGTCAAATTAAAACAGCACAAAATAAGTGTTTCAATGGACGAAAGGATTTTTGACCAATTCTATAGCTCTAGGAAGAACTTTGATAAAGAACTTGAGAAATTAGATCCTTTGGGAAGGGATGGGACATTCATGAAATTCAGCTTTCAAGACCCTTGATTGACTTGTTAATATTCCTAAGGTCTATCTGTAGTTAACACAGAGAAAATGCCAGTTCAGAGATAAGCCCTTGGTTTAATTAGATGCTCAGGAGGCATTTACTCGTGGAGGGAGAGCAGTTAGCAATTATCAGTAGTCTGAATGGAAGAAAAACAGACAGCAATTATGTCTGCAGGACAGGCTAGACATGTATGTCCCATCATAATGACTGTTATCTATAAACTCCTGCAGATATACAACCTGTCAACTTTTATTATTACCATGTTGGATGCCTTCTATCAGAGCCTCATTTGCTTCTTTGTCCCTTATTTGGTAAGTAACAGGCTCATTAATATTCTCATTCTCCTGTCCTCCTTAAAAGCAGAAAATTCACTTCTGAATACCCAGGGTTCACCACAGTCTCTGCCTGTTTTCTAGATGTACGAGGACTCTGACATAGATGTGTTTTCCTTTGGAAACCCCATCAACACCATCTCCCTCCTGACCATCCTCTTGCACCAGGCTCTAGAAATGAAAACCTGGGTATGTTGTTGACCTGTCCTGTTCACAGCACTATTGGGATTTTGTGGACATAGCATCCTGTGCAGGTGTAGAATTGTCTTTCAGAGACATTTACCTGAATTCAGGGTCACAAAGAGGAAGTAACAGATGCACTGGTGCCAGAATTTGTAATTGGCCCGAGGTTGATACCTTCACGTGCACAATGACAGAATTAGTTTCTACCATGCCTTTGGACGGGACAGTACACGATATTTGCATGCTTCAGTGTATGAGGACATATTACACAGAGAATTGTATTCACTGTTGTTTTCTAAGTTCATTTCTGGCTATTTCTCCTATTGCACATTTCAGTAAAATGGACAATTAGATACATTCTTTCCAACCTGTCTTTGTCTCCTCCTGTCTTACACCCAGAGTCAGGGTCTCACAGGCATCACTGCATTCTGTGCACTTTGCTTGCAGACCCTGCTCCAGCTGGTGACAATGATCTGCAGTGTGGCTCTTTACCTCATCTTCTCCCTGATCTACAACGCTGTCTGCCTGGTCTGCAACCCTCCCACCAACCCTCACTGGATTATGGAGAGACAGCTCACAGACCCCATCTTCTATTTACTGTGCCTTATTACCCCAGTCATCGCACTCTTGCCAAGGTTTGAATGCTTCCCTCTCAGTTTTCTTTTGTGGCTTTCTGGGCATTTGAGTGAAGAAGCAATAATGATGTGTACAGATATGTGATATGTCAGGCACATGTGTTGCACAGGGATAATTGAACAGTGTGGAAGTCAGATGCCTGGGTTCAACCTTCCAGTTCACAAACCATTCATTTATCCAGTTATATAACCCTGGATAAGTCACCGTGTATCTTCTGGTTTTGTTTTCCCATCAGGAGAACTTTTCTTTCTGGGGTGCTTCAAAGTTTACCAGTACAAGTCTGCTACATAATTGTTCACTATCATAAACACAGTGTCGTTGAGCTGATCAAGACTATAAGCAAGTCTTTGAAATATTCCTAGATGTTTTGAGAGTTACTAAATATATTCTGGTTTTTAAGTACATCACAGGGCATTACTAAGCTAAATTTAAGAACGTGTTTATATAAGAAAAAATTTTCTGCATCCAGAATTTTAGTTTTACTCTGTGATACAACAAATCAGATATGTTAAAGATAATTTTAATTGAAATTGGATAATATTTGGAGAGGGGTAATTATTTTTATACTTTGCTGGAAAAAAAATAGTTTAAAAAACATAATGATTCTGTTCCTGTATATGTATATGGGAATCTTACTCCTTTTGCTGCTCAGTACCTTACTAATTCTTTGGTAGATATGCTTTGCTGGAGTTGCACTGTTTATTTCAAATCTTTATTTGCTTGGACATTGAAAGAAATGGGTTGGTTTGACTATCTTGCTGGTTTTCTTCTCATCCTAATTCCCATGAAGTAGTGTAGCACACTGGTATTACAGAAATCAGGAAAATATTTTTAGTATCTGGTTTTGTAAGTGCTTTAAGGCATTAGAATCTGAGCCTTAACTTTGTCTGAAAAGGAACCTTTCAAGACTAGATGGTATTTTTCTTCAAATTATTGTTATTATTTCCCCATTTGAGTTGAGATGCTCTTGTGATTTCATGTTACATTATATAAGTTCAGATCAGAATAAACAACACACAGTTCAGTAAGGTCTCATGTCTTCTAGGCAGGGCATCCTCTCCCAGTCTGTTTTGCTCCTGTGTGGATTTTGTTTTCCTATCAGCCCTCATTCACAGTGTCATTTTTGACCCTGAGCTTTCTACTGAGAGCTGCATCAAACACATGGTTAGAGAACCCATGTCTCCATCTTGGGAATTCAGCATGGTTAACGTCCTTGCTGCCTCAGCAGGTTACTGAGCTTAAGGATTTTATCTTGATATCTTCAGAGTCAGAGAACTCCTGTTCCTTCACATAGGTACCCCAGATTATTTTCTGCAGAGTCCTTCATTCATAGGATATCCAGGCCCCAGTTTCTGGTACAACTGAGCTGTGCAAGCACATCACAATAGCAATGAAATCACCCTTTGCACTGAATTTTAAGTTCCATTCCATGGTCCATCTCACAATGCTGCCTGCTCCCTATCTCCTTACTTGCAGCCTTGAGGTTCTGGTTCCTTTCTAAGAGGTTTTTTAAAAATCATTTCTCTCCTCAGTTCCTCCACTTTATACTGATTTCTGCTACAGCTGCAGCACTCGTGGGGGAGCCTGCTCTGTGCCCTGCCTGCTCCAACCTTTCCCTGGAGCACCACCTGGCAGTGCTCTGCACATCTGCATCTCAGAACTGCCTCTGCACTTGTTTTGGGACACAAACTGCACAGCATTAAGAACTAAAACCCTCATGTCTGAGAAGAAAGGGGTCTGAATTTCATGTTGATTCATTGGCAAGGGAAGGCCCTGTGTCTCTTGGAGGATTTCAGCATATGAACCAGATGTGTCTCTCCAGCTGTGGAAGGCAGACTTGTCTGCCAGGACACCTGCAGAGACCCAAGAGGTCTCACACCCTGCAGGGCTGTGGGAAGGCAGAAGCAAGTGAAAGCAGTTCACAGGACAGTTTTCTGCCCCTTCTCTGTCCTCCTGTCTACTTGCAAGTCGCACAGAAGATACAGGAGACAAGTTGAGGGGCAGACAGAGGACAATATGATCCACACCAGACCTATGCAGAGAGACTGGGGCTCTCCCGTGCTCCTAACTGCTCAGCCAGACCTGAGATTCTGGGGGATTGACCAGCCTGAGCACAGGCACAGTAAATAACTTTATCCACTGCTGCTTGTACAAGCCTGAGAAATCCTTTGCCTTAAAAAGCCGTTTCTGTCCTGAGTCTAGCTTGTCAGGCTTTTTAATCTTGTTATTCTTGTTTATGCATATATTTTGCAGCAGGATGTGAGGATGGCAGTTTTCTCAATGCAATTTCACAGCGTACCCATGTTTGTTTTAAAATACGTGTTGAGGCCATCTATGTAAAGGTCAAATCCTAATAAAAAGATGCTTTGGAGAGACTTGGGTTTTCACACAAAGCTGACATGACACAGAGAGAGGATGTATGCTCCCTCACAGCATACAATTTCTAGTTATATAAGTTCTCTGCCCTGCAAAGGGTAGGTAGGACACCTTTTTGTTGCTGCTTTCTGAATAAAGCCAAAAGCTGAGGTTTTTAATTTCTGGTTTTCTGATATCTATCAAATTAAGATCCCTTCTTTAGCCTGTTTTAGCAGTATAAATATAACTTTAATCTTTTCAAATACTGCATCTTTAGGTGAGATTTTGTGTATCTTTCTTCGCAGTTCAGCAATCAAGTAGTTATAAATACCAAATAAATGATCATATATACATACAGTTGACTCTAGACAGGTCAAAGTTACATGCTGTGTTAAGATCCAGGAGCCAGCTTTCATCTGCCAGGTATAAGGTGTTGTCTACCAGATGTCTGTAGAGCAATGGAAAATTGGCACCTGGATTTGGGTTATGTGATGCAGATTATGGAAGGAGCCCACTGGAAAACTAATCCATTCTCCTCCCCTTTCATCAGGTTCTTTATTTTTGCTCTACGAGGCACCTTTGGAACATCTCTGATTCTGAAAGCACAGCAACTAGATAAACTTCCTAAAGGGCAACAGGATCTTGAAATCCAGAAACTGAGATCTAGAAAAGAAGCCCCTTCTGGTGCACCTGCAGCATCTAATGATGACCTTGATCAAAACATCACCCGCTTATGTGTGTCACCATTTCTACATCCAGCAGCTGCAGCTCGTGAGGACACAGAAAATCAGGGACTTTCTGCCTCTGAAGTGAATCCTCTCAGGAAACAGACACCTGAGGAAGGTTACTACTTCTTTAACAGGTGGGCAGAGGAAGAACCCACTGCTACAGACTCTTCAGCAGGACCTTTTTCTGGCCATCATCCCCTGGTACCCAGCAGGGAAACTGCTCCTGGGCAGGATGGTGGAAAACTGACTAAAGATTATCCCAACAATTTTAACTACGGAAGCCACCGGCGGTCAGTGAGTGCAGTGACACTCTGAAGAAATGCTCAGAAATGGAACCCACAGCCCATGTGGAGAAGGACACCACAGGGAAAATAAAAAGTCCATTTATGCTTAACCATGATGCTCTCTAAAAATGGAGAGAGAGGAAAGTGGAGTAGTGCAATACCAACTCTAAGATGCAATTTTCCTAAGTGCATCACTGTCTGGGTTTATCATTACCTGACTTGTTGATCTTCCTGGTTTTGTTGTGTTAGAGAAACATTATGTGAGCATCACACAGGTGCTGAGAATTGCACAATTACAGTCTTTCAATGAATATTTTTGTATCACGCTAATAGGGAATAATTGTACTTGTGAGGTTTAAATGTTATTATGCTATTGAGGAAAGAGAGAATCCATTCTTTATTAAACCAAGTCTGAAAGCAACGAATCCCACTCTAGATTTTACTATCAAAAAGAGCTTACTAATTTAACAATTACAGTTCCACCTGGAAAAATTATTACCTCCATTTTTAAAGGTATTGGCAGAATAACAGCAATGGAAAGACGTAGAGAATGTTCCAGGTTTTAATAGATGGACTTTATACATACAACAATATCAGGTCTATAGCCTGTTTTCCCTGAAGACTAAGCCTAGTATTTTTATGCAGGTAGTGGTTTGACCTGATACTGTTAAAAAAAGGACAAATGAGTTTATAAAGAAGAAGAATACAAATACTGAGCTACAAGAACGCCAGGATAACTCAGTGATAAGTGGAGTCTACTTCTTCATACCTACAAAAGTAGACAGATAAAACAAGTCACATTCAAGGATTTATGTCCTAGAATTCTAAAGTTTCCCTGAGCTTTCATCTAGAAATTCAGTTTTTTCCTTCCATTCCCTATGTTATTATGTAGTGCTGCTGCATTCAATCAAGTATAAATCATGCTCCTCCCCATAGCTGGTCACATTCATTAGTTGATGCATATCAGTAATGGAGATTTTTACAAGCCATATATAAAGGTCACTAATCACATTGCAGCAAGTACATGGTGTAAAATGGCCAAAATGTGCAGAATACATTCCCCCTTTTTGGTATCTCAGGGCAACAAGATGCAGGATAAAAAAACCATAAGATGTCACCATCATCACTACTTATTGCAATGCAATGAAAGGTGACTTTGGTATTTCTTATAGAAATGTTGACTAGTAAGACCATTTCCCAAGTTTTTCTTCACAATGTGGGATGAAATCTTGACTAGTTTTAAATTCAAGCCATCTGTATTTTTTTTAATCTACCACTGGTTCTGTTTAAATAGGTTTTTAGCCTTTTTTATATATGCTGTATTAATTTAGCTATTTGCTACCAATCACAATATGTGATCTGTTTAATAACCTATTTAGCAAATACTAAATTAACTTCTATGTGTTATAATAATTACCATAGATAGAGTCTCCAAGTTCTTACTTTAAAGAAACCGAGGCAAAATTGAGTAGCGTATCTGCCACTGGGATTTCCGGTAGCCAGAGCAAGATCATATGTAGAACTCCAATTGTTAAAGAATTAATTGTCAGCTGTAAAACAATTCAGAAAGAGATTTTTTTTGCATGAAGGACAAAATGAAGGAAATTAGGCATAGCTGAGATTGTTGTTAATGGAGTGTGAGATTGCTCAAATGTTTGCTCACTAGCTGGGAATGGACCTGGGGTGACAAGACTGAAGATCAGGCCTTTACGATTCACAGCCATGTTTTTACATTAAATGGTTCATTTCCTTTGAACTTAAAGAAGATGTCAATTCCTTACACACTTTATTACAAAATGTGAAGTGTTTTATACTAATAAATGTAATGTGGTCATGTCTTGGTGTGTTGTTGAGAGGACAAAAACAGAGGTGGAGGAGCAGTTTTCCTATTGTCATCCATGAGCAGCAAACTCACGCTTCCAGATGCTACTCCTCTATCTAGTAAGAATACTTATCATAAAAACTAGGCAGCAAATTTATCTGACTGTGCAAGGGGCCAGACAGGTTGTCTTTAAGAAAAATCTGGAAGACTTGTAGACATTCCTGAATTGAAATTCAAGAGTAAATTTCATGTTTTCTCATCACAGTTTATGCAAAACTGTTCCCCCATGTGTTTTGTCCTGACAGCTGGGCTAAGGTTCAGAAATGGCAGAGAGTTAAGGAAGGGTACTTTTTAAAAAGGAGAGTGAAGGAAGGATTGATTAGGGTCTCCAGCAAAATAACCCCTAAAAGCTCTTTGGTGATGGAGTTCCTACTGTCTCAGAGAATGAAAGTGGAAGAGTCCCTTCCTAAGTAGCCTCTAAGCTTTAAGCAAAAATAGTTACTTTGGTTAAAAGACAGAAAGAATCCAAATTTGCATGGCTGCCTTAAATAATTCTACAGCTAAACTAGAAACTGTTAATTGCATTCTGTGGTAGATGACCACAAATGGTGCAATGTATGAATTTACCTGGAGAGTTTTCAACACAGAGGAAAACCACTCGCGATCCTTGAGAGAGAAAGCTGAAATAAACAGAAACAAAAGGCAGCACCGTGCAAGACCTGGCCTCTGCATTCCAGCTGGCTCCAGAGCTTAATAAAGCTCTCCCCTGACATCTGCCCTCCTGGGTGTCAGTGCTGCCAGCTCTCCTACAAAGCAGATGCTGCCATAGCTCAGGACCCATATTCGCTGCTAAACAGTGGGATCTTTTCCATGCTCCTGGGTAAGCACTTACCGTGAACTATCTCATACTAAAAAGATGGTGAACAGGCACTTACTTCCCTTTGATCATGAGGTAAATTAGCTGAGACTCTCCATCCCTTTAGGAAGGAAGATCAAGAGAAAAAACTTTTTTTCCAGTGAAAGCAAGCCTACAGCAAGACAGACCATCCCCTAAGGAATTTATTTGGAAGAGGGGAAGTGTATTTACTAAATGGGTTATTTAGACCTAACTGGATTTCCAAGGTAGCTTTATTTATTTATTTCAAGACATATTTAATAACACTGTCAAGATCCATGTTCCATTAATTCTAATGCGAATGCTTCGCAACAGACCAGGTGTCTCACTTTTAAATGTATCCTCTGGTGATATTCAATATTTCATACACTTCAACAATAAAACATTAACGTTAATGGGAGAGGTTGTGAAATTACTACATTCTCTTTATTCTGGTCTGTGATGTTATTATAATAATGGTGCTGCATCTGAAGCAGTGCTTTGAGCTGCACAGAGCTGCACCTACGTGACAGACTGGAGGTGGCATCTCACACAGAGGGGAGCAGGAACTGACCTGCCAGGTCTGTTGGCTGAGCAACAGGTGCAGTCCCCAGCTGCTTGCAATGGTCACTGAAGAGCCATCCCTCATGTTCTCAACACGGGCACATTGTTCTGGGTGTTTTTAAAAGATGCAGGAAATGCAGACACATATCTACTCTTTATTCATGTCTGTCTTAACACAGCAAGTTGGAGATGCCTCTGAGAGTCACACCTGATTACCTGCTGCAAGTCAGCAATAACTGCATTCTAAAATCCAGAACTATTCAACTGGGAGAGAGGAAGGAATCCAGTTTGTTCTCTTTTCTTATATATCTCAGCTTTAAAACTGTGTGGAGATGGGTTCTGTGCTGGGGCACAATGCACAGCTACTTTCCCCAAGGATGAACTGCACATATTTTGCCACTTTGTTGGCAAATGCCGCAATGTTTAATTCATTTGTTTGATTGCAGTTAAAGGTGGTGCATGAATACAGAGCTATTTGCTTTAGGGGTAAGGTGACTGCAGGCAGGATGTGGCATGATTAGGTACTTGTAAGCAGCACTGATGAGTAAAAATATAAACGTGGAGACAAGAGACTCTTGAAGATAATGATCACAGAGGGTGGGATTTAGAGAGACAACCAAATAATACTGAAGATCTATAAAGTACTTTTGACATTGCCAGTGACTGGAACTTGCTGCAATTATCAGTACATGAGGCAACTGACAACTGAAATTGCTGACTGGATCTTTAATATAACACCTGCTTATTCTCATCTACATAAACAAGACCAAGATTGAACAGAGTCTGAATCATTATTTTTCAAAAAGTATCAGAGGGCTCTGTGGTCGGAAGGCATTGAAGGCAAGGGTTATTTACCCACATTGCCAGTGCAGCTACTGAGGTATTCTCACATCTCTAACCGTGCTTTGCAGGTTTGTTTCCATGTTAGTGCCCAAAGAACTGGTGTGGTTATTGTGTTCCTCAGCAGGAAAGCAGAGCTCTATAAATTATCAACATAAATGACTAAAGGGTCAATTTTTGGCTCCACAGAAACTGAATTTTGACCTTCACTTCCCAGAAACCAGGTCATTAGCTGCTGCCTTGTTGTTGCCATTACTGTTCAACACCACAAAGCTGAGACAAAACCTTAATGGGACTGGGAGGGGAAGCAGTAAAAGTATTTGCAATAAGTAGCCAATACATTGGAAGAAGAGTCTAAACGCAGACGGTGCCTTCCTTTAGTATGCTTGCCTTCCTCCCTATTTTACTAGCATTGTTCTATTTAACCTCAAACAGAACATTTAGGGAACTTCTGTGCATTTATTGGTTTTATTCAAACAAGGACAAATGAAAATCAATAGTCTGCAGGCAGGTCAATAGAGCTCATTTGAAATTAGCTGGATTCAACTGAAATTTTATTAATGCCTGTCTTGTTTTGTTAATACTTTAACGCCTTTTGCCATGAAGAACAAACATCTATTCTCAGTCTGAATGGTTCCTCTTTCACGATGCTTACGCAGCTTGTGGCGAGTAGTGTCAGGGTGTAAACAAAGATCTGAAGAGCAGAGCACACTCCTCTTTCTGTTCCCCTGTACGTGGGATGGAGTGGGAGGTGGACTAATAAGTACCAGGAGTGCACCACAATGATAAAGGAGGAACATGAAGATGTCCAAGACCTCCTGGAGTTTTCCAAACAAAACTCTTAAACTGCTTTCAAGCATCGTTCAGAGGTCACTCAGGGCTTAAAGTGTTCATCTATCGTATTTTATGAGTAAAACAAGTGAAGTGTGCATCCATGCATGTTCCTGGTTACGTGCAGAGCACTGTGAAGAATGGCCACACTCTTGCAGTAGCTAAAATGAACTTGCTTTTAATCATGTTTTGAGATGAGGTAACGCTGTAAAGATTCAAATGCAATTTCTTAAAAATTTTAAATGTATAGAAATTCTGGGAATCTGTTCTTCAGATCCTTTGCTCCATTTCATAATCTTCAATTTCACACTAAGGAAGGAATACGGTCCAGAGACATCAAAGAACCAGAATTGTGCTTGCAGCTATTAGTTCTTAGATGAAAGAAAACCAAAGCTAAAATTTAGACCCCAAAGGATTCTAACTCTCCAGTACTTTTCGATAATGGAGTCCAAGCACACACCAAATAAATATTTTAAATACTAATTCTGATTTGGAAGGCAGCTTATTTAAAAGGAATATTCTGGCACCACGTGTGCATTTGACTTGCATTTATTTAAAATTTAGAATGATTTGCAGTTTCTTGAGATTACTTCACATACGTGGTTATTTGTGATATATTTTCAGAGAACTGAACAACAGTTGAGTATCTCAGAAGGGAATCTGATCTCTTTGCTGTAAGGAGTCAAAGACAGTCCATGTCACCTATTTCTCTACCCAAGTTTTTATCAACAACAACAACAACAACAACAACACCAACAACAACAAAAAACTGTGAGAAATGAGATTAGCATTACAGTGGGGCTTGCTTGAGAAGAACATGCTTACAGGAGTTTTGAAGATTCATCTACTACCTGTCATCAAAATAAAGTTTTTCTTTACTTCTAGTGTATAGAAATATATCACAATAATGGTAGGGATCCAGAGCAAGCTCATATGCTGTGATTAATGACAAGACTTCTGTGGTGTTCAAAGCATTATCAGAATCCATTTCATACCTCATCTGTTATTATAAGCATAAAATGTGCAAACATTCCCCACTGCTGCAAATGTCAGCATGCTGGGGGCAAATGCTTTGATTTTCTATCAGCAAATAATGTTAAATTATATAGTGTTTAATCATGCTTGATGAGAGTGATGAACTTTAAGGAACAAGTTTCCCATCACTCCATCTTCAGTTCTCCTGAAAATGGATATCATCATTTATAAAATCCTGAAAATAACTTCCACAGCCTGGAGGCTTCGTGATGCTTCAAGGCTGATGATAGAGCACTAAAATGCAAACCACTTAGACATCAACATTATTTTGATTGAGGAAATCAGGTATTTGAGCATCTAATTTGAAAGTTAACTTTGAAAGTCAAAACCCTCTGATTTTTTGGCACCTCTAGGCAGTGAAATTATTTGTATTTATAGAAGAGTCTACATTACCTGGTATGACACAACCTCAAAACTGTTAATTTCTAAATAAAGCAGTTGATTTACCAGGCCAGATTGTAAGTGGTTGGAAGGTAGGAGTGCTCCACTGGAGTAACTGGAGGTCCAGGGTTTTATATGTGTGGAGAATCTCACCTACACTCCCTGCCTGCTCCTTCCAAAAGGAAAGGTGCAGGTAAAGGCATGGAGGAAACTTGTACAGGGGTTAAAGAACACAAAATTTCAAATCCCAAAGACGTAGTGGAAGGTAATTCTGGCAGTATCTTAGCAACCAGAGAAACTACAAGAAAAGCTGTACAGGGAAATCAGCTGTAGCCCATCTTTAAGAGCCCTCTCTGGTTTATATTTGTTATGTGTTTCTGAAACTGGATCTTTAACCACAGTATTTGAAAATACAGAAATTTTTTTTAAGAATTCATCATCTTTGGTTTCTGCTGAGGCGAGTTACATTTTTATATTTGGATCAGTAATCATTAATTTATTAGAACAATTTCATTAGCACGTGCCAGACTTGAAGGGCAGATTGGAAGAGACAGGAGAGTTCTCTCATGAAGAGAGGGGTTTGTGCTGTGCTGAAGAGAGAACCCTGCGGGGTCAGTGGCAAAGCCTCTGCTGCATTCAATGGCACAGAGACAGGACCTGCCTATACTGAGAAACAGGAAAGGTTTTTATGAGATATTTTCATCTTTATTAAAGTGGTTTCTTCACTGTAACTGAAGTCTAGATTTTCAGGATTTCTGTACCACCCCACTATATAGAAATTGACAAATGTTTTTCTAAATCATCTGAAATACATATATTTCATAGCAGTCAGGGGGATTACAGCAAAAGATTTCTCACAACACAGAATTAATATGAGATCAGTCCATTTTCAAAACATCAGCTTTCCATGCAGAGCTTTCAGTATAAAAATGCAGCAATCTTGAAGCAAAGTGGAATTTGCAGAGTTAGTCAAATATTAGGATAATAGATGCACATAAATGCCAGTTCATTAAAGCTTCATATTCACTTTGTTGCTCTTTTATTGTAGGAGTTTCAGCACCTATTGCTTGCTATTTTCCTATCATCATTAACCTTCAGGAAAATAACCACAAACATCAAAAGTTTGAAAACTATTTTGTTGAAAGAATGTCCTTAGATATGTTCTATTTGTTACATATAATGATGTTTTATTCTCATACAGGAAAGTTACAACCACCTAAGAAAAAGCAGAAAATAGGTTAGAGTGCAAGTTAGTTGTGTTTGATAAAAAGCAGATAGCTGAAGTCAATGGTTTAGGAACAAGCCTCTGTTTTGCAATTTATTTAGATCTGCTTGTTGTTCAGTGATAAATGAAAATCCTTTAAAGATTGACAAGAAATAGGAAATTATCCAGAATCCCCTAAATGCCCAAATTCAAGAAATATATTGTCTGCTTAATACTGTTTTTCTAGCTCTAATCAATTGTCTGTCAGAATCGAAAAGATTGTTTCAGCTCACAAAAGGCAAACCAGATAATTTATTGTAAAAATACTGTTATTAGCTTGTGTGTAGTTCTTTCTTTGTTAAGCCACTAATGGTTCAACTGTGCTAAATAATCAGACATTTGGGAAGAGGAAAATGTATAATTTGACTGTATTTCTGAAAAAGAACCTGTACGTAAGTAGTTTTAAACAATTTTCAGTACGACTTAAGCTCTATGTATTGAAACACTCTGTCTGTCACCAACAGTAAGGTCTTATAGGTCTTGTTATTTACTGAACATTCATCCCTCTCCAGAGTCTTTTGTTTTGTTACCTGACTTGGAGCTGATTCAAGGGCAATTTTTAATTAGTATCTTGAGGTTAGGAAGTCGCTTGCTGGCTCCCCGGGCTGTTCTGGGCCAGCCCCTAAGGATGCTCTTCCCTCAGCACAGAGGTCCCAGGGTCAGAAAGATGCAGGTGCCAGCAGCAAAATGGATAATGTGCCGCTAAAACAGAAAGAAAACAGACCCTGGCAAGTGTCTTTTTCCAGACCTAACTGTGCAACAAATGGTTTAATAGTCTCTCTCTCTGCAGCGGCGCTCAAACCAAACCAAAATACACAAATACTTAAAACTCACAGGTAGGGCTGCCTTGCCAGCTCGCGTCCCCTAGCGGGGTCTGGCCCTGGGCAGCTCTCCTGTAGGAAAATAAACGTGCTGCTTTGGGATTCAGCAGTCACAGTGATGCTGACAGAGTTAAATACCTGCCAGGAAGTGGGAGAAGTCTCTCCATGGTTGCCCTCACAGTCTCTAAAAGGAAATAATAATCCTTTGCTCTACCTGGAACAAGTGATATTAAAATAATTAGGCCTTCAGTTGTCAGTGGCTGGGATGCTGGCTCTTCAGGGGAGTCAGAAGAGAGCAGAAAATGTTGGTGCAAAATGTAGAGAGAACCCAGAGAAAAATAATCAGTAGAAGTCCCTACTATTGTCTGGGTGCTCCTTTAACCCCTAGGAGAACTAAAAGCAATTATTTCAAAGGGGAAACTGAATAGATTCACAAAGTGGAAATTTTAAACCTTATTAATTTCGATAGTTAGCTCCTTGGACAATAAGCCAGAATCAGCCTCCTGTGCAAGTACAAACATTTTATCAGCACTTCTTCATGTCCCGCCAGTCGAGCAGCTGACATCCATGGCATTCGAATTTCTTTAAGTCTTTCCAGTCAATATTAACGAGACACTAAATACTCAGATTGCACCTGTCCATTAGATTAAATTGACTAGTTTATTGTCTTCACCGTCTTTTGAAGAGTGATAAGCACCTGCTTTGCACAACGTCTTGGAGAAGATTTCTTGATTATAGCCTTTGAATCCATTCTGGGAGATGGCTGACAGCTGTCCTCTCTGGTTTGGAAACAATCGAATTAGACTGACTGCTGACAGAGGATGCTACATGAGAACTCTTATGAGATGGGGTAGCAGATGATGCCTCAATCCCTTTATCTGAACAGTAAGGGAAAGACCGGCTGGACAAGTTAGTGGGAGAGATAAGCACTGTGTTAATTCCTGCAGAGCCATTAGCAGCAGAGCGTGAGCTGCTCAGCATTACTGAGATGGTTTTACTATAGAAGACAAAAGTTTTCATTTTAAGTAATTCTGAATTTCCACTCAGGGCAACAGGTTAGTAAGTAAGGGGGTGCCATTCAAACTGGCATACTGATCCAGCACTCTCTCTTCCAGGGAAACTGTGAAGAGTCCTGGTTTTCAGGTATTAAGTAGTGAGCATTTGAGGTGAGAATCTCAGCCCTGTCATGCAAGGTACCAAGGTATTTTTCTTCTGGGAATGTCTATAAAGGGAGGTACCCAATAATTGAGAGTTTGAATTGTGAAATAATGAGAAATCTTCCCCATTGGTTTTAGTACTATCCAGGTAGTATTTTATATTTCACTTTTTTTTAAGCAGGAGTGACTTCCTGCAGACTTCTGTTGCACACAGATTTTTACCTGCTCGCCTATGCTGGGAATTATCCCCAGATTTCCAGAAAGGCAATTCTCACCAGGCAGTCAGATGGGCAGCAGTGTTACAAAGAGTTTCATCTTGGCCAGAAGCTAAGTGCTTTTATTAACATACATACATATATATATATATATAATATATACATATTTTTATATGAACAATGGATTGGAAAAAAATGGCTGCACGAGATTTGCTATCCGAAAACAAACGTGAGATAAGTCCTGCTGAGCCCACCGCAAGTTTCCTCTGGACTCACACTCAGCCACAGCCTTCCCAGTGGGTGCTGAGAATGTCTGCGACTTCCTGAGCCCGACCTACCACACGGGAGGGAAGAAGAGGCAGCAGCTTCAAAGGTGAACTCCCAGTGGCCATAAACAAGGAAAGAGGCTACCAAGTTTTGCACCTTGCTCTACGTTTTGACAGGTTTCTCTTTCTGGGTCACTGTTCCTTGCACAGATGCCGCCCAGCTTTCTGTAAGTTTTGTAAAATGAGGCCTCTCCTCATCAATTTTCCACTTGCAACCCCCGTCCACTCCTTTTCCTTTGCTTTCTGCTTCTTCTTGGATGTTTTCCTTCTGCTTCTTATTTCTGAAGGAGGTATCTAGACATGAAAAGCAAGAACAGAACAGAGCTGAGCTAATTAGCAGCTGCTTTAAGCTATTGTTTACCCTGCACAGGAACACATCTCCAATCAATGTCAATTTGGATCACAAAAATGTTGCTAGGTCAAAGCCTTAAAAGCCCATTGACAGGTCCTTTTCTAACTCACCATTTTCCTGCAGAGGAGTCCCACTGAGAGACATTTCCCAGCTCCATAGGTTCCTGCCTGCAGGGAAATTGTTAGAAACACATTTCTCACCAACTCCAGGTAAGTGGAAACACCTTGTGAACACTCGAAGTCAGTGTAGCATCATTACTATTTCAAAACGGGGAGGTAAGAAATCAGGAAATGTTTAAGGAAAAAAAAAAGGAAAACAAAGAAATAACAAAAAGGAAAATTAAAAGGAAGTTTGCTTTTTTCATCTTTTTCACTGTCATAAATCTCTAATATTAGCTATTATGGTTCTAATTAGTGGCAAGAAGTCAGAAAAAAAATATGCCTGTTGTGTTAAAGATCCGTATTTGCAGCATTGACTCACCTGTTCTGGGTGCAGAAGCACATCACACACACATGAACGTCTGTGTTACACAGGCTGGGTACGTGTGGGTTTGGAACAGCTCTGCCTGGCTGTGGAGCAGCACGGCAGAGATGCACCTCAGCTCAGCTCTTCTCCATTTCAGTGCATGCAGGAAAACAAGAATTAGCTGCATCTGCAACAAATGCACTTCAGGTTCAAAGCTGTGAAATTTATTCTTTTCTCTGAATCAGTCTCTGAATGTTGTTGCTCATGCAAATATATGAATTTTCTCTGATTTCCATGAAAACAACATGGAAAGATTTGCATTGACTTTATGAACTAAATCATAACTGGTGAAAAGTATAATTTGAGCTTGCTTGCGTTTCATAACAAACCCACTGTGATTTGCAAAAAGAAAAATAATCCTCTGTCAAAACGAAAGCAGGATGTTTGGTTGAAGACACTGCATCAACATTACAAGCTCACATTTGTTCATCAGTCTGAGGTATGACAGTGTCACCTAGCAACTTTTGAAGGGCATTCAGACTTGACAGTGCTGAACTCTATAGAAAAGCCTATAAATAAATTAATTTACAAATTAATACTTGTTATGAGTGTCAAAAGCATCACATTTGACATTAAAAAATTAACGCTGTACAGGAGGAAAGGAATTAAAAAGTAATTGTCATACTGGCGGTTATGCAGTGGGAGGGTTTCAACTGAGTACTCATGAAATGCTGTAACCCTGGGAAGCAAAGGGGTGCAATTCCAGTGTCCCTGCTTTGAAATGGGTTCATGCACGCCCGTAAGATTTATGTACATATATGTATGCATGTATCTATGTAGGTTATTTTAGATCACTTCCATGTTTTTCCAGGTACTTATGTTAACGAAGAGGAGGGATTAATTTGTTAGGTTTTGGCCATAGGATGTAATACTTCCTTGTATGTACAATTCCTTATTTTTCAGTAAGTTCATACCCTCGCCTGCTCTCAGCCCACCTGGAGATCAAGGCATGGAGCATCATGGTGGGCTGCAGTGTTGAAATCCAGTAACTTCCCTTCGCATTGCCAGAGCTGCCTGGATGGAGAAGATAAACCCCTGTGTGTGGAAGAGTACAGGCAAAATGAACAGGCATGTCGGTCAGCAAATTTAGGCTGATTTTGGCTGATGGATCAGCTACGGTGAGGATCATGTCAACCACCCAGTCTATAGTCTATGAACTTAAACTAGGAAAAAACAGAATTAACAAGATAAATTAGGCTTATAAAAGTTTGTAATAGAGTAGCTTGAGTAGTCCAACACGAGGCAGGTCTAGGCCCTCCTCTGCACAGCCGAGAAGACAGAGTGCCCCTTGAAGTGATTTTCTAGGTTATATTTGAATTATTAAAAGCTTTCACAGATGAAAAAAAAAAAATAGGGAACTTTCCTAAGAATTTTCAGACGTGTAATGCACCAGGGCATTTTGCTAAAAGTAAGGGAAATAGAAGTTTTAGAAAAAGAGATGAGTGGGTACACACTGCATTGCATTGTCTGGCTGTTTGTGATTTCCCGTCACCCACACAGCCTCTACAGGTGAATTAGCTGGTCCCTGCAGCTCTCCACTGCAGTCTGGTTGTCTCTGAGTTTACACTTCAGCCGTTCATCACCCTCCAGGTCACGCACAGGGACTCCTCCAAGGTGGGGGAAAGAGCAGGTGCTAATGGGATCTGCCTGCAGGCTTGTCTGAACAGGCTATTCCAAAATAGATCTAAGAAGTCTACAGTACTTTAAATCAAAACTGAGCCTGAAAAAGAGGAATCAGTTTGAGTGTGGGGAGAAAAAAATAAAACAAAAACTTTAATAGCAGCAAGAGTGGAAAAAACATTTTGCAAGAATTAATTAATGACTCTACCCCCAAAGCCTTTCCTCTCTGCTTTTCTCCCATCTCCTATGACCCTTGGGCTCAGCTTGCATTCAAACTGGGAATCAGCAGGTTGGATACCTGGCTGCTCAAAAGCAGCACACCTCCTCCAGCCGCAGGGGACCCATCATTTCTGCACTGTGTGGGCACAAGAGAAAACTTTGCTGCCTTGATTTTTGGGGTTTCTTTACAAGTATATCCCCATTTGATAGAGGGGAAAACAACTCCCGTGTGGTCCTTTGCCTGGCAGGGTGCTGGCTGGTCATGGGGAGAGGAGAAGAGCCAGGCAAGGCAGGGCAGCCCACTCCCACCTACACACCCAAAGCCAGACAAACATCAGAACTTTATTTCTGTTAGATGTGATTTCTCGATCCTTGTGGTTATCTTATGTACACATCTAAGGGCCAGGGCAGGTGTCACCGACTATTTTGGCACCAACAAACTCCTTTTCTATACATTGATAAGCACAGGTGCCAGTCACACACACTTTTCTCTTCCCAAAGGGGTGTCAGAGGAAAAGACTCCCAATTTCCTGGACAAATTTGCCAGTGGTGGCAGCCAGAAAGCCTGGCCATGAAGGACCCAGGACAAACCACAGAAAAATAATGTGATGATGCTTTCTGCTGCTTCTGGGAAGTTTCTGTTTTCTTCATTCTCCGAGAAACTGATTGCAGCTTAATGACCTGAAAGTCTGGCTGGCAGTCAGGTCCAGGCTGCTCAACTGGATGGGCAGGAATGGATGGCTGCCTTTGGTGCCTACTGACCCAGGACAAACAGACGTTTTGCTAAATGTCACTGACACAGCTCATCCTCTTTCAGCAGCCTGAAATAAATCTCAAATATTATGATTTCTGCTCCAGCATTCCTGGTGCTGGATCCATCTTGATCATGCAGGGATGAGAGCATCTCACCCATGCCCTGCTCTGCACAGCCCCAGGGAGCCTCTGTACCAGAAGAAAGAAAGAAAGGACAGACTGAGGAGATGATTCCTCAGCGGGGGAACAACGTTCTGTGTTTTGCAGCATGGTCAGTGGAACGTGGGACTCTGATGTCCCCCACTAGGTATGTGCAGGCTGTATTGAATGCAGCTGGGAGAGCCATCCCAAACTCATGGCAGGGCTTTTTCAGAGCAAGCTGCCTTGGGCAGCAGCTTGAGGAATCCCAAAAAAACCCCACCAATTCCTCACACCCAGAGCAGATCTGTGGGGCCGCCTGGCTTTGTGCACATTTGTAAACAGGCAGGGAGGACCAGCAGGATCAGACTTGTAGTGGGGCAGATTTCACCCCCAGACTCGCTCAACAAACATAATTGAGGACACTCATTATTCCTCGAGTGCTCTGTTTTCATTTCTCTCTTCATCAACCCCCTTTACCACATCTGGGCGATGGGCAGAGCTGAGGTGCCCCATCCAGCACAGAGCTGCAGGGCACAAACGTGCAGACACTCCTGCCTGCCAGACCTGAGATGTGGGGTGAGGGTGGCACTGTTTCGGGGGTGTCTAGTACGAGATAAAAGCACTGTTGCTACTACAGTGGTTACATATGGAGGGGTTCCCCTTAATAACATATATGCTGCAAGGTCTGCCATCAATGTCTACACATTTATTTATGCTGCAACGTTCCCACGGCTTCACAAAACAAAAATTTTATTGAGCAATTTTTCTCTTACACTGCCTATATATATAATAAATATATATAATGACTGATGGTAATTAAAAACTAATTCTGGCTTCGCTGCTGGCAGTCAGAGCATTTCCTACTCACAGGCTAGGATGAAACCACACCAGATCAGTGAGGCAATTTGTATTCATAACAATGCTTCTTCTCTTCCCGTTCTGTCCTCAGCTCCCTTCCATAACTGGATATTTTTCACAAGAGAACATAAGCAACTTGTTTTCTCTAAAGTCACTGAGCAATGCAGATTACACTGCAAAGAACTGAACAGCAAAAGCCTTGCTGCCTCAAAACTGTGTGTGATAAAAATTAAAGTGACACTCCCCAGTGACAGCTGTTCCCACAGGATAGAGCGGGTCCTGTTATCTTTCCATGCTCTCTGTAGGCAGGAGCAGCCTGGGACCAAACAGAGGGCATCAGGGCAAAGGGCTTTCCAACAGGCAGTAGCAGAGGGCTCCCCTTGGGATGGCCAAGAACATAACATGGGATCCAGTAAAAGAAAGAGAAAAAATAATTTATTTGATTTTTTTTTCTGACAAACTAATTAATCACTGGGGGAATCTATCAGTATGGTATTTGATTTGGCTTTCCAGAGTTTTTTGTTCCACCTTCCATCTGTAGTAAAAACCGTCTCTGCCTTTTTATTTTTTAAAGCTTTCCCTTTTTTATTTCACCATTCCTTTCACTGACAAATTAAATACAATTTTCTACTTCTTTTATCATTACATTGCTCCACAGTTACTGAAGAAAAGTGATACTGAAGTGAAGCTATAACCCCAATGGAAGTTTGGATTTCTTCATCAGAGGGAGGTTCCCATGTAGGAGACAGACGGAAATAAGTTTGATTTGTTGCATAAATACTTCACAACCAATGGGCTTGTGAGGTGTCAAGTTTGAGTTTAATACTTTTTCCTGTGGTTATGTCACAGCAGAGATGTCTGGAAGGCACAGGAAGCCCAACACATCTTTGTCTCCAGGCACTGTGTGTGCAACCACAACAGAGAATCAGTTTCTGTTCTAAATTGTTAAAAACTCTTTGTATTAATCAAATCAATGCAAATTATGTAATTTAGATGACTGGCAGCTGTAATGGGCTGTAGAAAGATACTTTGCCAGCTCAAGTAGGATTGGGAATGCAATCAGCTCTCAGAGCTGCAAAGAGCTCACAACTGAGGCTAAAAGCACCGAGATGAGACAAGCTCCTGTTGAGTATCTCTGGACTAACTTTGGCAGGGGGTTAATGGGTCTTTTCAAAAGAGACCTCCTATTGATGCGTCCCCATTTCTGCTCCTGAAAGCAGGACTGTACTTATAGGCACCTAATGACTTAGATCAATTCACAATTCCTGATAAATTTGTCTTCACTGGTGGAAAAGGCTACTCCCTTCTACCCCACCAAAGATCAGCCCCTGTGGTCTGAAGGGTCCTTCCTGCAAGCTGACTGAGAGTGTCTGCCAACCTGCTGACATTGCATTCCCTTCCGGAGCTACGATGCCGGGCTGGACAATTGCAGTTGCAGTCAGGTTACACAGAAGCGGAGGAGAGAGAGTCTCTGGTGAAACTCCCCAGAGAAGGAGTTTCTCCTCGCAGCTGCTCCTGCTCTTACGCGCACTCCTGTTTGAGCCACCTCCGGGCAAAGGCACACAGACTGATTTAAGCTGCCAGACACAATCAAGGTCATCCTTTGACTTTGACTTGAGGTGGTATTCCTGTGCTTAATCAGTCTCCTGAGGGCGTGAGTCACTCTGTGCGTGGGTTACGCTCCTACCAGACACCAGAGGATGAGCAGCTCCCAAGTCTCTCCACCTTCCTTCCCGTGCACCTGGAGGCACGGGACTAACGACCCTTGGGAAGCACTGCACCTCCCAGGAGCGTGCAAACACCGCTGGGGCTTGGCACCTGGAGAAGTGGAAGTGAAGGGAGCTGTTTAAGGCATTGGCTGAGGTGGGAGAAGAAGGGAAAGGGAAAGAGGAACACTGAATGCAACACCAGCTCAAAAGAGATGAATAGAGCTGTGTGCTGTGAGCAATCATTTTTGTTCTTACAGAGAAGATTCCTGCTGTGTTCTGCGTTAGGTACCTTCTGGGGATGAAAAGCTGCAGGAAAATAGTATTTTATGCCAGAGAGGAACCACATCTTTAGCACTGTCTTCACCACATACTATAACACACAGAGGTGAGTGAGGTCTGTCCCCTGTATCACTCAGGGCAGCAATCATCATCCCCTGAAGACTCATGTCACCCAAATCTTTTGGGTTCAAGGACCATCCACAGGACACTTCTCCAAGTCTAACAAACATCCGGATATGGAGTTCGACTGAAGTGTCAGCCTGTATTTTACAGATCCCATACAGAGTGAAAGAATGCCACCCTCCCCCAGCTCACCCCACAGCAGTTTCCATGGAATTTTGTAATAGAATAAGAAAAACACTTTAAAGAGAAGATATTATATTGAGTGATCTTACACCAAATTAAGTTAGCATTTTAATGTTGTTTAATTTGTTAGTTGCAGGATTTTTGTACACCAGTTTATAATGTTGGGAAAGGGTCTTTTACAACACAGCACAGACAAACAATAAATTGTGCAATGCAGATGTTGCCACTACTTGTAATATTTTAAGTGAAGAGGAAAGCACTCTGCTTAGCTTTTAATTAGATTTATTTCAAGCAGACACAAAAATAAAAATTTACTTGTCTCTTAAGTAAATACCATCTGCAATATATTTCTATACCACAATCTCGTGCAAAGCTTCCCTGCAGTCTACTATGTTTCTGCATTGTCTTCTTTCCAGGAGAAAGCCTGTTGATGCAGTGAAGGTAAAGCAGCAGAGGTGTTTGTCTGCAGCGTGGCTGTGACAGGAGTGTGTCCCCAGCCTGCTGCAGTCACGCTCTCAGGTGTGTTCCAGGCTGGAGGTGTCCTCGGCCTGATGGCAGGAGCGCTCAGCAAACGCCTGCCTGGGACCCCTGCCTGTGTCACTCGGCACGGGGGGACAAGCGGTGGGACTGGCACACCGTGGGCACAGAGGGGACGACACAGTGCCTTGCTCAAGCACACACGTGCCAGTTCTATCATTATTTGAGTAACACGAAAGCAGTAAACACTGCAGCCAGCAGCCAAAAGCACCCATTGCCTCTTGACAGCCAGCGTCTCTCACTCTGCACAACCACGGAGGCTCCGACTTTTGTAAAAATCTTCAGTCCAAGTGAAATAACCCCTAATACTGACTAATTTATTTTCCCTCTCCCATTCTGTGTTTCCAAAGCATAAAAGACACCGATGTAAATGCCCAGCGCCCGAGGAGTCAGGCCGCATTTGCCGCATTTACTGACGCACAATTTGCATGTTCAAGGTTGCCCCCAGCAGCAGGGTTGCAGCGCGTGTAAAGAGCCTTCGTTCCACGTCAGACCGTGGCGAGTCACTGATGCCCTGGGACCAGCAGCTGTCGGGAGGGGAGCGAGCATCTCCCGGGCACTGCTGGCGCCAGGGCTGCTCCGCACCAGCAGCCCTTCGGCTCGGCCCGAGGGCAGGTGAAGGACACGGCGGGTGGGCGGCAGGCAGCTGAACGGCCCCGCTGCCCAGGGGCGTGCGGCCTTCCCCGCTGCGCGGAGGCTGCTCAAGCGCCTCGGGAACATCTGATCCAGACGCTGCTGCTGCAGAGCAACCCCCGGCACTCTGCAGGCTGTGCCTCGGCAGGAATGAAATCGCCCTCGCCACTCAGGCAGGCACTGACCCCTCTCTTTGGGTTCAGCTGAGCTGTATTTATCAGAAGTAAAACTGCTGCAAAGGAGCCCTCTCACCTTCCCCTCCCCACCTTTGCAGCTCAACAGGAAACCAAAAAATAATAAATTACCTCCCCCTGCTTTTTTTTTATATATAAAGCCACATATCCACTATTCCTTCTGAACTGATTTTTAAAATGTACCCAAAGCCATGCCTGAAGCCTGGTGACAGATCGATGGGCACGTCGGACACTATGGGGAAGGGAGACACGTGGCTGTCATCCTCTCCTCCTATTGCAGCTGTAGTGCCAGTTCAGCTCTAAATCAAGCAGAATCAAAACCAGGAAATATATATTTTTTAAAGTGTTTATTTCATCTTTCCTCATTAGTTTTTGTTCTTGGGGAGAAAAAGGAGGAATGGGAGGAAATTGTTCACTAAAGGGCTTGTGGTGCTCTCACTCAGGGTAATTGTTTTATTGAGCTGCCTCTGAAATCTTGGGGGTGGTGGCAGCGCATGGGAGCATCGTGCTTTCAGTCAGTGTGGCTGTCCACAGGTGGACGGACATCCCTCCTCCCCTGGTCCCCCACCTCCAAGCCACAGACGGCTGCGTGCCAAGCCCAAACAGCCCAGCCAGCCCCAGCACTGCTGCATCATCCCCTGTGTGGAGCCAATTGCTCTCCCTGGGGACCTGGGGAGCAGGGGACCCTGCCTTCAGTGTCACTGACCCACCACCAGCTTCTCCTGGAGGTCAGCCCTCCTGAATTACCACACAGCAACCTGCACACAAACAAATTAGCCTACAGACACGTTCTCTTCCTTTTTAAGAAATCTAGTAGTATTCCGGGTAGCCTTACTTTTCTCATCTTATTAATTTTGCTCAGGTTAAATGAAAGCTGATAAATTAGAGACTGCTGTAAGACCCAGAGAAAATTAGGTTATGTAACCTCTTTTTTATTTATTTAGCATGATATCAAAGTTGTTTCTTATCATTCTTCAGGTACATTGTGCTGAGGAATAAATTAAACTGTCTATTCAACAAAGAGGAGCTGATTTTTCTACTGCTGATTTTCTCTCTCTTTCTCAATTCTCACTCTATTATTAGAGGAAAAAAATAACAAGCTTAGCTGAAGCTGGAGGAGCCCTTCCAGCTCTGCTCATCACGCCATGCAACTCCTCACACGGTCCAAGTGGTCCATCTATTGGGCTGTGCTCGACACAGCAAGCACCAAAGTCAAAAGTACAATGATGTTTTTCTTTACATAATTACTTGCTGATGTTGACAAACGGAGTGACAGCTGCGCCCTTTTTAGGGCAAGATTTGTGCAGAAATCAAAGTCACGTAAATAATTTCCCTGGGTGGTTTTTTATCCCCCTTCTCCTGCTCCTGCCTGCCCTGCTCCCACAGCCCAGGCCATGCTGAGCTCCCGGGGAGCAGCCGGGCTGGCTGGAGCCACAGATGGGCCCCATTCCCCCAGGTGCCAAATCCCGCTCCTGTTCCTGTCATGCTGTGAATATCTTCCACTGCAAAGTGGGCTTGTTTTTGATAAATTGCAACGGGAAGAGCCAACGGGGACCTCTACGCTCCCAAAACTGAAAGAAAGGAAGAAGGAGAAGGGGAAGGATAGCTGGAGACAAACCTACCATATGGGAAACCCAGCAGGGCAGGGTTTTTGGGGTTACAGCCCCTTCTAGATTTACTCCTGGCAGTGTCAAGCACAGCAGGGCAAGCAGCATTCAGCCACCACTGGCTGGCACTCACAGGCAAAGCTCAGGGCTCTCTCCAGCCTGGGTCTCTGCTGGAGTAACCCAGTTAGGAAAAACAGGGACCAGGAGGGAGCAGGGTTTGGGGTGCAGCCTAGATGTCACCTCACTGCTCTTCTCTGAGGCCGCAGGCTGGGCAGTCTGACCCCTCTGCCCTGCTTCCCCCAGTCACCCCAGAGCCAGTGGTGACTGGTGCACAAGAACCCTGCAGGTCCCCTGACTCACACACAAAGCACAAAAGTACCAAAAAAA
The DNA here is from genome assembly GCA_013400975.1 of Atrichornis clamosus. NCBI lineage: Eukaryota > Metazoa > Chordata > Aves > Passeriformes > Menuridae > Atrichornis > Atrichornis clamosus. The sequence continues at coordinate 106,675 of WBMZ01005542.1, forward strand.
CCCTAGGAAAAGCCACCTCTGCTTCTTAGTGTTGGCAGTCAGCAGAGCAGGCCTTCCAGAAAGAGTGCTGTGTTTCTGAGGAAGACAGAAGCACGGGTGAAGGTGACTTGCTCAAGGTCACCAACTCAGCAGTGGCTGGTGGTTGCAACCACTACAAATTTAATGTGATACCTGTCATTGTATTGCTCCGTTCTACCCAGAGGGCGGTGAGGGCAGGACTGGAGTCACCCACACAGGCACGAGAGGGAGCTGGGGCTCCTCAGGCTGTGGCACGGTGCTGCGTGCAGCCCACGCAGGGGTGAAAGGTGCTGGCCAGTCCCAAAGTGTGTGGCAAAGCACCTAAATCTCAGGGCATGACAGGACATACGGACACGTGTGGGGGTCTCTGAAGGGCATAAGCAGGTCTGTCCCATGGCAAAGCACTGCAAATATGTAACTGCTGAAATAACTAATCAGGACCTGACCCAGCAAATAGATGAGCAATTGCTGAAAGGCCCTGAGGTTCAGCTCCTGAGCTAATGCTCTGTCTGTGTTAATCTCAATTAGGCAGAAAAGTCTATACTTATTATCATTGCCAGCTTTCTATTTTATGTGTGTAAGGGCAAGGGAGAAGTCAAGTAAATGTGTGGGTGACACTGCTGAGAGAAAGCACAGAGTGCAGGGACACAAAAGCCCTTTTGTCGTTCTTTTTTTTAATAAATATGACATCAGGGCTCCAGAGCATGCCAAGAATCTGCCTCCATTGGGTGCCACGGTGCCATTCCAGAAGCACCTGAGACAGCAGAAGGTGCCATGAAGGTCTCACCAACCTGGAACCTTCAGGGCAACATTCCAGCCTTTATCTGGAGGAGAGATGGTGTCTAATGGTGAGAGCAGGGGAATGAAGAGAAACTGGGAGCAGGGGGCAGCCCAAGGCAGGTGGGAAGATAAAACTGAATTGCTGAGGAAGGAAGGAAAGGAGGAAGAGGAGAAGTCAGTTGTTTCTCAGCACAAGATAAATGACACCAGAAAATTTTACCCAGTGTATAGCAGTGAAACATTATGGGACAGAAACACTTTCTATGTGTATCTGTGAGTGTTTACATGTGCTTTGGGGCATCAATACAGCTAGAAACGGCACTAATGGGTAGTGATTTTCACTATGACTTTCTTATCCTGCTTCTTCTTCACACCTACTGGCCTGAAAATGGCAGTTCACCAGTTCAGATTTCACCATCAGCTTTGGAAGTTATCAGGTTCATGCTTATATAAAGGCTATGAAAGACTTCAGTTCTTCTGTTTAAATCAAAAATAAAATCAATCCTTTCATTTCCTTTTCTTTTCCTTTTTTTCTTTTAAATGACAACAAAACTGTGAACACAGGTAGAAAAATAATTGATGCATTCTAAGAAACTGTCAGGTGTGAAAAATGTTGAAGGCTCAACAACCCTATTAATGCTATGAGAAGGTGTTAGACTGTAGATTTATGTAGCAGCACCTGCACAGCAAAAGGTATATGTGACAGAAAATAAGACTATGAAATTCAGTGCAAACATTCCAAATTTTTTTCTTCTAGAATCAGTGCTGAAACCCAGCAGCTGGCAGAAGGATATGGGGCAGGTCCAGGTCCACCTAGACAGAGCCCCTCACCAGCAGTAAGTACCCCCCAGACATTCCCACAGGGATTTTGGGAGCATAGCTGCAGGTGGCAAAAAAAGGGCAGAGCAGTGTCATCCCAAAGACCGGTGGGTCCCTACAGCCATGCTCCTTTATGAATCTGAACATGAACACCCCAAAAAACCTCAGGTTCTCCTTGCTTTCCAATATTTGTACCCAGGCTTAAAGAGCTGGGGCGCTTTCCAAAGGTGCTCCACCTGTGCTGACTGGGGTGCTCCCAGAGGGGCTGGTTTCAGTGGTTACCTCCTTCCCTCTGCCCACCCCCCAACACTGTGTCCTTCACCATGAGCTGCGTGGTACCCTACCCTTGTCAGGTTTAGGAAAAAGACCCTTTGTTCATCCAACTATAGACAAGCCCATGAAGAGCATCTGCCATGTTTGTCTGTAGATAAAGCACTGTGACAGAAAACCAAACTTTGCTGTAATAGCCTGAGGTTTTTTTCTTTTAATCAAAAGCAAAACAAAACCCCTGAAATGCATCAATTTCCCATTAGAACTGAAAATGTACTGACATCCTACGATATTGCCTTTACATTTCACTCTTCTACTGACATTTCAGAAGTTTAAAATGAAAAATTAGCTTTCAAAAAGCAGGATCTTCTTGATTAGAAAAACTTGTTGAAACTGTAATGGAAAGATCAGAACAACTTCATTAGTCTTCATTAAATAAAATAAATGTTATTTCTATTCCCTTCACATACAATCATATATTACAACTATTAATATTGCAGAGATGTTTCTTTTGTCCCAGCATTTAATGTATAAAGCTGCAAACCTCTTTGCATGAAAAACAACTTATGATCACTAGAATGACATGCAGTTCATCTTTTTTACGTTCATTAATTTTCTGTAAATAGAGCACAGTCGCTTTGCATTGTTTGCACTAATGGAGAGCTCAGAGCAGTTTACCCTGTTACTACTTATCATTCATTTGGGTGATAATTTTAAAAAGCTTTTAAATTAAAATGATAAAGATGGTTAGGGGGAAAGATACAGCCTTTCAGAATGTTTCAAGCATGATAGATTATCCCAGCAAAAAAAAGATGGTTCTCATTTAAGAGACGTACCAGAGCTGGCTGCACCTCAAGCAATTGCATCTCAAGCAATTTTTCAAGCCCCCCACCTTGTTTCAGGCATCTTGCCCAAATCCATTTTGGAGCATAATTGCACCAGCCTTCTGCTTGTCCCCCCTCCAGGGGCTCAGCCTCATCCCAGGAGAGCTGCCAGCACGGAGGGGTGGCTTCACCCTGGCGCCCCTGGGTGCACCCTGGTCACCTGGGTGCCTGTGACCAGGGACCCACTACAGCTCCACAGCCCGGGGAGCCGGGCAGCTGCCACCAGCATGGGCGTGGTGACACCTCCGGATGCACCCAAAACCTCAGCCTCACTCCGGGCAGGAGGCAGGGCAGGAGGGGTCGGCACCAGGTACAGCTCCCAGCACACCTGATACCACCTCTGCACCCACTGAAAGGAGGCTCTCCTCTTGAAAATACCTGTGTTTGTGATGAGAACATTGCAACCAAGGTATCCAGGGAAGAAGGGACCCCTGGTACCTTGGCTGTCACTCTTCTGCAGTGCTCAACCAAATAGATACCTTCCTACCCTCCATTTAATATGTTTTCCCTAGATTTCAAAATTATGAAACAGCAAGCATTTGACATTCAAGCTCTAGACCCTTTCACGGTGCCACTCAGAGCCCTCCACCTCCGAATCAAGGCAGCTTTGCAGTCCCAGCTGGTCTCCCCACGCCGCCCTGAGTGGGGGCAGGACATTTCCAGTGGCGGCTGCAGCAACAGGGCACACCCAGAGATCCCAGGCTTTGCTCCAAGATGTTGAAAGCAGACAAACAGTTTCACAGCTGGATACGTACAGTCAGCCTGGAGAAGGTGCCCTCCCCACTGTGCCAGCACCATTCCAGGGATGCCCTCTTGCTGCCGTGGGATTAACACGGAGCTGAGGGAGCTCACCTATTAACCCCAAAACACATTTATTCCCACTGTCAGCCTTTTGAGCTCTGCTCACTGAGCCCTCCTGGGTCTGGGCACACAGGTGTCCCGACGCCTCAGGAGAGGTGTGGGAGATCCTCAGTCCCACACAGTGCTGGTGGCAGTGAGCAGCTGGGACAGTGGCTGTGGGAATGCTCCTCCTGGGAGCTGCTCCTCATCTCAAGCTTTTTTTTTTTTAAAAACAAAAGGCTTCTATGTTTCTGGCAATAATAATTAATTTGTGTTGCTATCTAGGTGCCCAACATAACATCCAGGCACTTTTTGAAGAGAAACATTGCTTAAAATAATAGAAGTAGAAATGACATGAGTTCCCAGCACACAGACAGGCAGGTGAGCCTGTTCTGCCATGGACAGGAGCAAAACCATGGCTCCAACAGGCTGATTTAGATTAGAAGTACTTGTTTGTTTGTTTGTTTGTTTGTTTGGAGCTCTGTGACAGACGGTGTCAGTTTGACATGTTAACTCCTCAACTAGCATCTCCCTCTGTTCCTACAAGGGCTTTGGTTGCCTGCCAGAGGGATTTGGGATGGGTAGGAAAACCTGACCAGCTTTGGGGAATGATTTAATTTCCTCTCACTAATCTGGTTAGGGGCTCTGAGTCAGGAAGGATGAGGAAAGGCAGAAGCAACTAGAATAGTTGCCCATAGGGGCGGCTCATCTGACTGTGGAGGAAGCCTAACAGCCTGGCTAACTTAGACACAGAATTTGTGGGTCTAAAGAAATAAAACCTAAGGCAGCCAGTACACCCATTCCCTCCTTGCCCAGTCCTTCCAAGCCCTCCCCATGTATATGCATCAGAAAACCAGCTGTGTGTGTTAGAACCACTTTGCTACTAAAATCAAATCAGGTGCAGAAGTGAACACTTCAACCCTGCCAGCATCTCCAGCCCTGCAGCCTCCTCACTTGGGGCCACAGTGCAGGACTGTGACGTGCTGATGGCCACCATGCAGAGGAAAGTAGGTCCAAACCCTATTGCATTTAACTTGGCCCATACACCTCACTCAGTGCACTTTACATATTCATTTTTTCAGGCTTTTCCTGCCCATTATCCAGGACACCTTGTGCTTATGGTCACACAGATTACACATCCAAATTTCCGGCAGCTATCCATCAGCACTTGTTATCTCATTTCCATGCTTGCATTGCTATTACCTCAGCGTGGCTTGGCAATTTCTTAACAACAAATAAAACTTCAGCAGACAACCCAAACAAGTCTCATTTAACAAAGTATCTTTTGTTTTTCTTGTATCTTTTCCTTTTTTTTCCTGCTAATACGTGCAAGACTGCTGCAATTTCTTCTGGGTAATAGGCTTTCTTTGACTAAACTTCTCAGGCCTGTATTTTGCAAAATTTAATAATGAACATTTTTTTAAAATAACATTCTACTCAGTAGTATGTTCCCTTGTCATCTGGAGATCCTGGGAGAAGCTTTCATGATCCTGAAACAACTGACACCAAACATCATGCATTCAGCTGTGGAAAATCCTTTATACTAGCTTAGATTCAAAAATCATGGGCCATTCCAGCAGCTGGATGCTGAGAATGCCTCCATGCATTATGTAGTCAGTGAGGCACTACTATAAACTATAAACCTAATGTAAATTTAATATACAGTCATTATGCAAACTGCTATTCCATGAGCTGGGCAGAGACAGAGGATTTTGTCATCGTTCCCCATTTTTTCAGAAAACACCAAGACTGCCTTCAGACTTAAAGCAAGTCAGAGTTTATTATTCAACAACTCTAAGTCTAACTCCTTTCACTCCCCATTTCAGCAGATTTAATAGTGTGTTTCCATAGAAAAATCCAGATGATACTTCTCAGCAGTAAGACAGTAAGAAAAAGTGAATGTTATTTGGAATCAGTTGTAAATGGAGTTCATCATAAAGCGCTCGGGAGTGGGTTTTGCTTGCTGTATTAGATTTGGGGAATGGCATATGGCATATCAAGTGATTAAGGCTTTAACTATACAGTTAAGACTTGCTCATAATGAAGTTCTTGAGAATTTTGCAATTAATGGGAGGATTGGGCCTCTCATAATCTATTTAAGTAGAATATATCATGTGTCATGATGAGCTCTACAGCAAACAAGCTGTCCAGGCATTTGTGTGCCCTCAGAGCCTGGGAGCCCCAGAAAGCCAGAGGGTCCCTGCTCCTGCCAGTGCAGGAGGTGAGCAGGGGGAGCTCCCCATGCCTCCCCTGCAGCCCCCAGCAGTGTGTTTGCTTTATACAGCAGTCATTTGTCATTCTGCTTCCGTGCACTTTTTAAAATTCCATGCTAACGCCTCCATCCCTGGAGACCCACTCCAGCTCAGCCACGTCCTGCTCTTTCTTTTCACCAGCAACTTATAAATCCCTGAAAATAAGGAATTTTAATGGGAGTGCTGATTCAGCCTGAACTTTGCTGTACCAGCACAGAGCACATTGAAAGGATAAAATAAAAGGACTTTACAAACTCCAGCTCCGTGTGCCTGATGGTTTTCTCTAGGGAACAACCTGGCAAGCTATCTGACAATACACATCCAGAGAAGCTTTTGGTTTGCCTGTGTGCTGTGCATGCTAATGAGCTCTGGAATAAACAACCCATGCACCAAAGTGGTGTATTATTTATGCATCATCACATCCATCTATATAGAAAATTGACCCTAAATTAAAAAAAAGAGGTATCAGTATTGCCTACGTGCTGCCTCACAGGGAAAAGCTTGAGGGATAGAAGGCAAAATTTCAGTAATAAGGGCTCTTTTCTTCCTATAAATATAAACAAAAAGCCTGTACCACTGGAGCAATGTTTATGCTAGCAAATACCCTGAGGTGTTTCACAGAAATCAATCTGCAAAGAAAAACTGCCTAAGATAATAAAAATTCAGCAGATCCCCAACTCAAGGCCAGACCTTGCTGCATGTTTGGGGTGAGGGGTGAGAACTGTGGTAGGTCAACTCTTTTAATTTTTTGGAGTGCACCCCATGAAATTATGTCCTCTGAGCCCTGAATGCCACATTGGTTACAGCTCGGCTCGATCAAATTCAAGGACAGGAGCAGTTGCAGAAGGGGAAGCAAGTGGAATTGGCTGCAAGCTGCAGGAATACGTGTTTAGAGAAAACTGCAGCAGTGCGAGCTGGGAGGGGACCACTCGTTCAGAGACCAAATGACTTGGCAGGTAATTTTCCACCACCTGTGGTTGCTTACTTTTTTTGCATCACAGCCAGGCCAGGGCACGGCAGCCTGGACAGAAATGTCATCCCTGGCTCTGCATCCTGAGGAGCTTTGTGCCCTGCAGTGGAATAGAGCACAGAATTACAATTTCACTGTAAAAGCAAGCAGGGTAAAACATTGTGGCACTGAAAAAACAGCCAGTGAATGAAGCCAGGGGTTGTCTGTGATCATGGTAATTTGGGTGACTCTTCGGCATCTCAGCCAGGGGATCTGGTCAAAGCAAGTAAAGGAATTATCTGGACTTAATTTTAATATGCAGAAAAATCCAAGTTCTGCTCTAATTTTCACTCAAAGTTCCTGGGCTCTGATCCCCCTGTGGCTCAGTCAAATGCAAACCTCCCTATTGTCCTTTAGCTGCCCTTTAACCTTCCTCCCTGCCTCAAAAATCACAGTGAAGCCAAACCTCCACTGTGCAGGAAGGTTGGGCAGTTCATTATGGTTATGAATGGCCCTGAGATCACTCTGAGCTGGAGCCACCACTGGTGCTCATGCTTATGCTTCAGGATGCTCACTGTGCCAAAAAGAGTCATGAGAATCCTGAGACTCCATACCCCAAGTCCAAACATCCCTGGAATCCCACAGACCCTTTAACTGTTGGTATTGCCACTAGTGCTGTCCATAAAACTCCCTGGGCAGGTGGTCTATATATGGCACAAAGCTCAGGGTGGTATTCCCTGGGGTCTGGGGCAATGAAGGCTTGAGCCACTCTGTGCTACTGCAATGAGTTGGAAGAGAGCAGAGCAGTTTGGAACAGAGCTAAGACTAGATCTTCTCTGACCAAGTGGTGATGGTGCTTCTGGAGAGCCAGCTCAGACCACGGCTGCAGGTCCTGCTTGGTCATTCAACACACAGTAAATCTCAGAAGGTTTCTGATCTCGCTCATCCTTATGAGGTTTTGAGATATGACATGACAGAAGGCAAGGCTGATGCTATTACCAGCAGTGTCAGAAGCCCCATGAGAACTCACTCCCACCAGGACCCTCTCATTACCAAACCTGGTCAGAAACCAGATATATTTGGGGGTGAGCTAAGGAGAAATGATCAAAACTCTTCTCAAACCTCAAACTTGGTTTCTGCACCAATTATGAATGAGTATTGAAGTTGGCTTTTGTTTTATTGATTGAAAGAGTGATGGATGAAACATATTGGAAAGGACGTGAGATTTTTGCAGAGGTGCCCAGATACGATTGATTCATATCACTGAGATTTAGAAGGCTAAAGAAAATCCATACAAAGGATAGGGAGGGGTTTTCAGATCTCAGACAATATCAAGGCCACAAATGCACTACTGCTTTTTGAACATGAAGAAACATATACACTGTAAGAAGCCCTTGGACTCCAGCATTGTTATCTGAACTTCTCTTATTATAGATTTTAGATTTCCCCTCACAGTATCTGTCCTTCATTTCATCATCCTTTTCACTGTGACTTACAGAAAGAAAGAAGCAGGAAGTTCACTACTAGCCCTGCCACTCACCGCTCTTTGTAACATCTTCCAAGTACATCTATTTATGTAGAAAGAAAAAGAGACTTTTGATAGTCAGTAAAATGTAGAAAACCCAGTCCTTGTAGTTAGACAGCCGTGGTTCTCAGGCCAGGTTGGTACCAAGGACTGACCAGTTCCCACCAGTCCTATCAGCAATCAGATACAAATCTCAACCAGATCCAAATCCTGACCAGCTCCAGCTTTAAATCCAAGTGTCTCACAGGCTTACGGCTTTACTTTTTCGTATGTGAGTGCCTTTCACTTTTGACCTAGTGTGTACGTGTATATATATATATATATATCTATATATATATAAAAAGAGACCAGAGTTTCTTTGTGCAGTCATTTCCCCAGCACCATTAGACTCTCTCACCCACGTGCACCAGGACGTGGGCCAGCAAAACCCACACGGCAGCTGTGTGCAGACACAGCAGACCTGAGACTTGAGCCCCCACTGCCTGTGGGTTTGCTGTGGCAGGGCTGTGTCACAGGTGCCTTTTCTTTTGATAAAGTTTTGCAGTCAGCCAAGTTTTAGTATCAATTTAATTTCCTGCAAGTCTGCTATTTGGCCAGTCCTCCTCCCCTCCCTATGCCCCTGAAGGTGTGTGCCAACACCAGGCAACTTTGGAGATAAGTGTTTCATAATGTTTCTCTAGGACTGGATTCACAAGTTAGTTGCACAGTTCCTCACCAGTTCAAAAGCTCTTTATAACTAAATTCAGTAATTAAACCAAATGTATAGTGCAGTGCAATTCTAGGACAGGTAAGACTGGCTGGATGGGTCTTGCTTCAGCTATTAGGCTAAAATTTGAGACTGTGTCTCAGCTGAGCTGAGCAATGAAAATTATGTCTGTAGGCATCATTTCTAGTTATGACTTTTGAGGTTTCCTTGGCTGAGATGTGGGATTGGGGCTGACCACAGGAAGCTGCCAGCTGATCCTTCCATGCTGATTTCTCTGATGATTCAGTGTCACCAGCCCTGAGAATCCCAAGGCATTTCCCTGCCTTTGCTAAGGGGACAGCAGCAGCAGGACCCATTGGCCAACAGGCAGTACCACAGGCATCTTCTCACCACTTTTGATCCTCTCCACAGCACCTCTTTTCAGATGGTTTCCAGCTTTCCTGCTGCTCACTTTCTTTTAACTACACTCCTCAACATCAATAAAAAAGTGTTGACGAGTGTGACAAAACATGTCCAGCAAATGCCTGAGAATATGCTAATTTCCTTAGTTTCTAATAATAAAATTAAAACCTAAGATTGTTTCATCGTTTCCAGCACATTTAGACTGCATTTCTTTTCCCATTACCTTGGCTAAGATACAAGGCAGATGATATTCAATTTGGGTGATAAGGAACCAAAAGGGACTTGTTTTTCTGCTGCTGGCAGTCTGGCAATCACTGCAGCCCCATGGAGGGAGCTTTCCTCTTTCCACACCTCTGGAGAAATGCCCCGGACTTGGAGCTCTCCCATTCCCAGGGCTGCAGGAGCTTTTGGGGGCATGGCCCCTTCACAGGTAGCCAGCACACGCCTGGAAAGGAATCACAGCAATCCCCAAATTCTCCCAGAGGATCTGGGGGGGGGCAGCACCCACCCAGGTTCCAGGGGTGTTGCACCCCTGCCCCTACCCCTGGGACACCCAGCAGCCTTCCCATGCAGCTGCAGCACTTGTCAGCCTCCCCCACAGCTCAGCATCTTTCACTCCAATACTTATTTGCACTATCTACCAGCTCTGACTACTCAGTGATCAGAGACTTACATCAGGAGACTTTAAATATAGAAATAATTTTATGTAAACTCTTGCCTTTATTGCAGGAAGGAGAAGGGAAGGAAAAGCCTTTCTTTTTTTAGCCTTGGCAGGAAACAAGCAGTTAAATAAGTGAATACTATAAAATGAAAATCTCAAAGTGATTACAAATATGAAAGGAGTGAACACCAAACTGAAACAGCCGTTTAATCAAGATAAAGTACAGAAATCCAGCACTTGGCCTCTTTCCATGATCCTATGGAGATGCACAGAGGAGGCAGCTCAGTGCAGCATCACCAGTCTCAGCTGCTTGGCTGCTGAGTGCCCAAACCCCAAAGTCTCCCACCCTTTGCATCTTTTCACATGCAAAATGCCTTGCTTTATGGATCACCTTCGATGTAAAGTGGCTTTAATAATTCAAGAACTGAAGTAAAGATGAAAAAGTAATTGCATTTTAATTGCTCTAATAATGGTAGGAAGCTGCACTGTGACTTAAATACTGAAAGGTGAAGATTAAGACTGTTGGTTTAAAGGCCTCTCAGAGAGCTCCTTTGTATTTTGTGCCAGTCTTCGCTCACTCTATAAACAGCCACACCAGTGTATGCCAGGTTTCTTCCTAAATGCATGAGATGATTTGGTCTGTTAGACAGTGATATCTGCAAATTGGAGCTTTTTACCATAAGTAATTTTAAGGTTGAGGGATTTTCTTGTAATGTACCAATACCAGGCTTCTCAGCCTGAGATATTTGCTCACCCCAAGCATCCACAGACTGGGCAACAACAGCCTTTTGGAAATGGGTGACGGCAGTGGGAGGTCGCAGGGGTGATGTTGTTATAGGGTGGGGCAATCACATTGTCCAGAGGGCAGATCCCAGTGCCTGACAGCAACATGGCTCTGGTGGTCCCTGCCATGGGAAGCTGGTGTTGGATTTCCTTGTTACGTACGATGAGCTCACAAAAATCCCCAAGATCTTGGAATGGGAGGGCAGGGTATTAAACAGGATTTGTTTTCTTCTCCCTACTGTTTATGTGTCCAATATGTTAAAGTGTAGGTGGGAAAAAAATCCCATCAGCCTGATGCATCCATGGGAAGCAACCTTGCCAGGCAGCTTTGGTGAGGAAGCTGCAAGTCCTGATCTGGGCTGACATTAACAGCACTTTGGAAATTAGTGTGAAAGTCACTGCTTGATACCTGTGTGTCACCTCTGAATGTTTCAGTCGATTGTTTTCCCTTCTGCACAAGGAAGTTTTCTGCTTTTGTTGCCATCTCTGTCACAACAGCAGCTTTAATTCCTCACACCAGCTTCGTATCACAAACCTGAGCGCTCTCCCCTGCAGAACATTCCTTCTGGGACTGCACTGCCCGGCAGGACCGTGTCAGGCAGAATAAGCTCAGGAATGAACAGATGCAAGTGGAATATAGAGTGAGGCTATTGACTGGTGTGCCAGCCACGGGCTGGAGCTGACTCCAGATGTGAGCTGAGCAATTATGAAACCCTTACACTTTATCACCTTTTAAAGTACATGGAGGGATGTCCAAAAAATTGCTTTCAGTGACTGATTTCAGGCAGTCATTAACCTCATACAGAGAGAATGACACACATAAATACACAGGCAGGGCTACTGTGAGCAGGAGAAAAATTATCAAAAAGATTTTTAAGGAACAATTTACTGTTTGGGTGGAAGGGAACATCCTTCTCTCTCCCTTTCCCTCTTTCTATTTCTCCTTTCTTTCAATAGTTATGATGCTCAGCATGAGTTCAGTACTGAAGGAGGTTATGCAGCATTTTCATAAGCAGCCCAAAGTCCTGATGTTATAAAAATATTATTATTGGGGAAGTTTATTTATGCTGGAAGAATTACTAATTCAAATTACAAATTAAAGTGGAAGCAAATTTTCCCATTACCTTGCCTGAGAGGACGTTCAGTTTTGCTGATAAGGAACCAAAAGGGAGTTGTTTTTCTGCTGCTGGCAGTCTGGCAATCACTGCAGCCCCATGGAGGGAGCTTTCCTCTTTCCACACCTCTGGAGAAATGCCCCGGACTTGGAGCTCTCCCATTCCCAGGGCTGCAGGAGCTTTTGGGGGCATGGCCCCTTCACAGGTAGGCAGAACAAAAGTAATTGCTAACTTAAATCAAAGTGAAAATAGGCCAGATATTGGCTATGCCTCAGCAGACCCCTGCTCTGTGACTGCTGGACTGCTGGAGGTTGGACAGACTCATTTTCCCCCAGGTACAAAAGAAGACAGGAACTGTAAGTCACAATGTGGACCCCTCAGGTGTCTGGGAGAGTTTCAGCCCTGGTGATGCTGCTCTCCTGAGGGGCTGAGCCAACCCCTCAGTGCCAGACTGAACGTGGGCGAGATGAAGATGACTGAGAAAAGATTTTACTGAGTTAAAGGCAAGAGTAAACATTATAGACACTCTTCAGCCCCATGTAATGGGAATATCACCATAGTTAAGGCTGAATTGCAATTGGCATTCAAAAGCAGGAAGAAATTACTGTAGTTCACATTTCCATGAATGAAAATCATCTAATGAATTAGCATATGTTGCTGTGAGACAATTTCCCATTTCAGAGGAAGCCAAATTTTGTGCACAAGGCTTTAAAAATAAAATATTTTCCATTTTTTGCAGAAACACCCTAAAATGTTCCCTCCTTAAAAGGTTGCCTATCTTCCCTGCATATCACTGGGGAGTCCTGCCCAGGGGAACCCCCTGACTCCTGTCGCAGTATGGAAATTTTGTCCAGCCTCCTAACTTCTTTCTGAGCAGGGGAAAGACTGGGAAAGCCTTTTGTGGGCATGTGAATAGGAACATGCCGTTGCCCTGAGGAAAGAAAGGGGCTGGTGTGGGGCTGGGCCAGGAGGAGAAGGGGTAGTAGCCGTGCAAGGAGAGCTGAAGTCCACCATGAGCAGAGGGGCAGACAGATCACCACATCCAGAAATGCCAGCACGCTTCTCCTCAGGAAGCCTGGGAGCCCTGCAAGGCGGTGATGCTTTATGCATAAAGCATCCCATAACTGATTTAGCATTGGCTGTAGCTCCAAACCCCTCAGCAAGGAGCCAGCCAGCACAGCCCCTTGGCAGCGTGGGATGCTGTGAGCTGCTCCAGGCTGCGAGGACTCACAGCTGGTGCCCTCCCTCCTACCCTGCTGCAGCTTCATGCTCTGCTCCTTGCAGGATAATTCTGGGACAACAGGATACATCAGACCCAGTAACACATCAACACTCAATAGATCAGAAGGAAATCGAGTTGCTTAGAAGGATGGAACACCTCTCCTATGAGGAACGGCTGGGAGAATTGGGATTGTTCAGCCTGGAAAAGAGATGGCTTAGGGGTGACCTAATTGTGTCTTTCCAGTACCTGATGGGGGCCAGCAGGAAAGATGGAGAGGGACAGACTATTTTATTTACATGAGCCTGGGTGACAGGACGAGGGAGAATGGCATCACACTGGGAGTAGGTTTAGATTAGATATTAGGAAGACATTCTTCCCGGGGAGGGTGGGGAGGCCCTGGCACAGGTTGCCCAGAGAAGCCGTGGCTGCCCCATCCCTGGAAGCGTCCAAGGCCAGGTTGGATGCAGCTTGGAGCAACCTGGGGTAGTGGAAGGTGTCCCTGCCCACGGCAGGGGGCTGGAACGAGATGAGCTTTAAGTTTCCTTCCAACCCAAACCAATCTGTGCTTCTGTGATTCTCTGAAATAGGGGAGATGTTGCCAATGGCCACATGATCTTGAAACCCCAACCGATGCCTGTCCTTCTGCATCAAACTTACCACCCCCACAAGAAACATCTCTGCCACTGATTTAAAGATGCTCTGAGCACAGGCAAGATTTTATCCCTCTGCATGTGGCTGGCCAGATAAAGATAAAACTCACTCATGTGCTGTAAGTGCCTCTGAAGTACCTTTCATAACACCCTTAAATGACAAATCACCTGTAGTAATGGCAACATTTTCACAGTCACCTAAAAAAAGGATGCTGGTGTGATCCTACACAGCTGCAAAACCGGACTTGGTCTCACAAAAACCAAGTTTTCTCACAAGGTATTTGTGCTTCCTGCTCCTTCTTCAAATACAAGTAAAATAAATACCTTATTGTTACCATTAAAAATTCAGCACATATATTGTTTAAGCCATCTATTATGAACAAAGTGCTAACATATTTTAAAGTAATGAAACAAGCACAGTGTCTAACAGTGGGGCCATTGCATTGTTCTTGGCAGGTGCACTAGAAGGATAAAATTATATTTGTGACAAGGGACATCACTCAATTTGAATATCACCTCTATTAAACAGGAAATAGTGAATGCATCAACACCTCACAGTATGCTGAGGAAACTGTTTGATAGGGTCAGTAGTGAAAAACAGAGTATAATAACTCTCTCATTGCCATCTTCACGGAAAGCCCCAGAAGTAATATGCATTTACGAGGAAATTTAACTGAGCCTATGGAAATTTATTCCATGAGAATTTTCCTTTCTTCCATGGTAGATGTTTGGGTTTTCTCTTTGGTTTCAGATTATGAAAATGATTATTCAGAGGGGAAAATAGCATCATACAGATGCCACTGTGCAAACAGTAATTTTCGGAGGAGTAAAACATTATCATCAGAGAACATGGCAATTTGATTTACAAGTGAACAGACATGGAAATGTGACAGCAAGAGAATAGAGACAAGCTCTGGGGGGGTGAACCCACCTGTGGCTCTGCCGTGTGCAGAGGGTGCAGAGCCTCCCGCTGTGCTCAGCAGCTCTTGCAGGCCCTGGCAGAGGACACCGTGGTCTCTAGCAGGTTAACCACGGCAGGTACGAAACTAGCCCAAATTTCCCCTTGGTTAAGGAATGCTTCCTTGAGGCTATAGAGCCTCTGCTAAGGGTTAGTTCAAAAGGCTGTATGTTACACCAATACTCCCTGCATTCAGCTCAACCATCCTAAGAGAAATTTAAGTCTCTTTCTAGAACCATTTTCACCTCATCAGTTTCCATTTCTAAGGCAGAGACCCTTCAAAACCCTGTTCCAATCTCAGCCTCGGCTGGTGACCCTGCTCTACCGCTCACACACAGCCTGAGGCCACATTATGTCCTGTCCACAGACAATTTCAGTGCAGGCACAGGGGAGAACTTTCACAGAAAGCATCATCAGACTGTCAGTGGCCTCATTAAGCAGAGGGCACCTCACCCCCCGACACAGGGGAGCAGCACATGGGCCATTAACAAAACCAGGGCTGCCCAGGACACTGCAGCTGCTGCAGGGCTTGGGCAGGGTGAGCCCCACTGCACTGGCAAAGGAACTGGCAGAGAGCAAACAGGTTAATTAGTTCATACTTTAATTAATTTGCCATTCCTAATAGATGTTACAGATACAGTCCTGAAGTCTTGCTTACCTGACAGGGTAAATTTATTGCATGTCAAATGGGCAGCATATGTTTTCCCAGGCAGCTGTGCCCAGGTGTGCACAGACAGAGCTCCGTGAGCTGTGCCAAACTGGGAGAAGGTATCCAGGTCTCCAAGGCTCATCTTCTCCTGTTCAGACTGGCCATTAATCCAGCCTGACAGGCATCTCTACATGGGACTGGGATGTGCTCTGTGTGTGCTGCTTTGCCTGTGTGTGCACACTGCTGGGGTTCCTTGTTATTGCTGGAAACAGTCATGTTTGAGTCTGGCACCTTCTCTTCTCTTCCTCTCGGCTCTCTCTTTATCAACAGAGGGAAGGAGTCGTTCACCACCTGTCGTGAGACCTGACCTCGGGCAGAGCTGCTTGTTCTGAGTCCCTTCCACATCCTGCCAGCCTCTTCCCACACCCGGCTGCCAGCACCGGTGCTGCTCCTGCCACAGTCAGACCACGGCTCCACTAGAGGCTGGAGGAGCTGCCCCTGACTGCCATCCTCCCAAAGCACAGGCTTCATGTAAAGTATGAGAGACATCTCACTGAACATAAAGAGATGTACATGGATTTGAAATTAATCCTTTGGACAAATGTCTGCAGAAGCAGGCTTCTGCCCCATCGTCAGCACAGCCTGAGGAGACAGACTCTGATACCCTCTAAGATCTCACATCCCTCATCAGGGCTGTACTTCAAAAAAGACGAGTTTAGCCCCAGAAATTAGCAGCTCACTGCACTGAAATGTGTGCCATGCTGCCCAATGACCAAGGAATTGTGGTTCCATATAGGTAGGTCAATGGTGCCCTGCATCTGTATTTTAGCACTGGACAGCTGCCTCCTTCCCATCAGAGAGAGATTCAAAATCCAATGCCAAGTGAAGAAAGGGGGGAGAAAGGAGAGGCGAGAGAATCAGACCCGAATGTTTCCAACAACAATTAACAGTAAACCTGGGCAGCACACACAGAGGATTCCGTGGCATCCATGCAGAGGAGCTTGTTTGAGCCAGAAAGCTGGACTCTGAGGCTGTTGAACCAGCTGGGAATATTGATGTGATTAACAATGATTTGATTTGGAAATCAATGCAAAGGAGATTGTTTGCTTGCTTTGTCCAATTTAGTCCATGAAATACTGGCTGCAATACAGGGAGAAATACAGCCGGAGCAGGAAGGGGATTTTGAGGAGGGGTGGAATGGGGTGTGTTTGTTATTTTACCAGACATCCGTCTGGATTCTAGCTGGGGAAAACTTGAGCATTCAATCAAATGTTTTATGTGTGTCTATAATAATCCGAACAAAGGAACAGCTGACAGCTCATGATCATTTAAAGACAGAGCAATTTCTGTTTAGCATCTTGTGACTGCATTTTCTGTATCTACGTGCAAGGCTTCCTAATAGTTATGTGGGTTTTGTTGCAGTTTGGCTGCAAATGAAACACTATGAATTTACAGGAAATCCAACACAAGCACTAAGTCTTTAAGAGGAATATTAAGAAGCCATTCTCCTGGGTCACAGAGCAAAGACACTGCATATGCACAGATATTAAATGTTGCCAGGTATAAGATGTTAGGTTTATATTCTAACCCTAGGAGGAGTGATAATTCATCACAGATTTTCTGAATTAGAAAGGAGAGAAGCATTTTTTAAACTTTAGTCACATTAAATTGTCTTCACTTTAGCTCCAGGGAGCTGCTTCTGCCAATAACTCCTGGGAGCACTGCAAGAACCCATGGATAAAATTTCTATGGTGTGGGCTGGGAAGCAAACTAAGTAAGCAATTGATAAATGATCTCTCTTGACATTAATATGTTTTTCGAAATACATGAAAAGCTCAGTGATGAAATCCCAGACCCCATATAAGGGTCTCATATTGATGCACTGGTTTTGCTAAGTAGCCACTTGCTCCACAAATACCACTATAAAATATCACACAAGGAAGATCAGTAAATGTCACACGAGAGCAGGAAGCTTGTCATCTTAGTACTGCCCTTGGGAAATCGAACCTCCTTAAAATCAGCAGCTTTGTCAGTTATGATGTAATGATTTCATTATTCACTGTGGAAAATTGAGGCTGTTCCCACCCCTTGCCACCCAACAGGTTACTCAGAATCCCATGAAATTCTTGGTCTCTCCGTTTAGTTACTGTGGAGCTAAAAGGCTCTCCCTGGCTGGAATCAAGATCAGTCTACTCTAAGTGAGGGAAGTCAATGGAACACAGGAGCAGGACAGCCCTGCCTTTGTGTGGATCCTTCCCACAGCCACAACCAGCACAGGCTGACAGGACTGCAGGGCATGGGCTGGACCAGCAGCTCTGCCCAGAGCAGACACAGCTGGCTCCTGATTCCCCCCCTCACAGCTTCCAAGGGAGCACACCTCTCTGGGTGCAAATGGAGGTGCTGGAGGTTGGGCGAGTTCTGCTGGGCAGAGCTGAGAACTCTGGCTCACTCAAGAGTGCAGGAAGGAGCAGGACTGTCCATGGTTTATTGGAGTCACTGACAGTCTTGGACACCCTCTGTCTGTTCTCACACACATCCCTTTGCCATCCTTAGGACTAGCTTCTCTATAGTAGTTGTTCTCCTTAAAGACAACATTTCTACCTTCATCATCTTTCTGATCCAGTTCCTGACCTGATAGAACAAACTATCTTCTTCTGAGACAGGAAATCACATCTGCAAGATTTCCACCACAGTTTCAGTATGTCCCTGTAGGCCTGGACTCCTTTGGTAGAAGAGTTTCACCAGCTGAAAGTACCTCAGTGCCTTTTAAGCAGTGGGACCTCTGCAGCTCTGCTTTTTGTGCCAGGACATGTTTCCCCTTCAAACTGCTCAGGAAAGTTGAAAGAGCTACGGACCAAAGGAGGTGCCAAAATATCAGCTTATAGAAGATGCTCTGCTGCTTAGAACAGATTAACATATTTTGCATACAAAAAGCACTGAATGGAAACATTGAGATGCTCTATATTTGGACAATGGGCAATACCAACATAATCCGAAGAAAAGCAGAACAATCCTGCAGTGGAAAACTCATCAGCAGTGAGGCTGAGCCCAGACTGCAGCAGTTACCAAGTTAAAATGATCAGAGCAGTTTGGGCTGTGATGGTCTTACACCTTAGAGTCTTTTCACTAACCCTTTTTTTGCAGCTGAGTTCTTCAAGCAGTAGACATTTTGAGTAGCAATTCAATTCACTGCAGTCTCCTCCTGGGTCATTACTGGAGCAAGTCTTATATAAAGGTTAAGCATTTTAAACAAATGGCTCTACCTTTCAAGATGGGTTGCAAACCCCAGCTGGTCACAGCTAGACATTCAGACAAAAATGACTTCAATTCTCACAGGTGAGATCCATTTACATCCACTGATGCATTTTTATTTCAGCAATTCAGTGCTATCTTTCAGGCTCTTTGTGAAAGTATTCAGTGAGGCTCTTTATCTTTTTATCATGTATTTGTAATATTTACTCATTTACTCACATAAAAAAGACCTAGACTGTTTGTACAGCAGTCATTGTTTTTCAGACCAAAAAACAAATACCCCTACCATTAAAATTATTAACTAATTGAGCAGTTCTGGAGTAATGGCAGCAGAGGAGATTACTCTCTCTCCTGTGTGTGGACAAGAAGCATTTTTGGTGCCTCTGTGCATTGTGGAAAGGCAGCTCTACCGACAGGAGGGCAGTGCCAGGTCAATTGTTTCTATTTCTGTAGTATGCTCTCCTAGCACAGCACCTAAGAGCTGCCTCTTTCTCTTTTATTTCCTCAGTGTGGATGGACCGTGGCAGACACAGCGTACCAGCCCTCACAGCACTCCATGGTGACAGGGTCTTTCACTCTGTGTCCAGCCTGAGGCAGATAAAAGCTTTCCTTATCTTCAGTGCTGCCCCAAAGATCTGCAGTCGTAGGGATGCTCAGCACTGGGTCAGGGTTCAGACCACAGCCCTGCAGACAACTGGCTCAGTGTTAAGCTCAGCAGCCATCTAGACTTCTACCCTTAATTCCAACACCATTCCAGACTAGTACCACCACTGCTTGTAAAGCAATAGCTGAACCAAATCCAAACTTTGTGTGTGTGTGAGAGAGAAACACAACACCGACTTGGCTTGCCTATTAAGGTGTTTGCCCCATTGTTCTTACCAACATCAGCACTGTTGACAAAAAGCAAGCAATGCATTTTAATAAATCTGAAGAGCTGTGTTTGGCTTCCCAAGTAGCTCTGCAGGCAGCTTCACAAAAGGACCGACACGCCGCTGCAAACCAGGAGTCTTCAGGGAAGGGGAAAGGAGATGAAGCAAATGCTTCCCGGGTTCAGATCAGCAAACTTCTGTGCAAACAGAAAATCCCTGAAGCACTGGCAACCACGGCACTATTTTGATTAAACAAGCCTGGGATCACTGAATTTTTTTCCTGCTGAGTCCAAGAAACAATTGGGATAAATGCCCAGTGCCAGTCAGTGACAGTAATGGTTATGAGAACAGCCCCTAATTGACTTTACTTTTTGTTCCACTACCACCTGTAAATTCCTTGCTAAAACTAGTATTTTTAAAGTAAAATCATAAAAACATCTCATGGTTTGGGTTGGGGGAACCTTGAAGGTCATCCCATTCCAACCCCCTGCCATGGGCAGGGACACCTTCCACTATTTCAGGTTGCTCCAAGCCCCATCCAACCTGGCCTTGAACAATTCCAGGCACGGGGCAGTCACAGCTTCTGTGGGCAGCCTGTGCCAGGGCCCCACCACCCTCATAGGGAAGAATTTCTTCCTAACATCTAATCTAAACTGGATCTCTTTCAGATTAAAGCCATTGCCCCTTGTCCTATCACTCTATGCCCTTGTCCAAAGTCCCTCTCCAGCTCTCTCGGAGCCCTTTTACGCACTGAAAGGTGCTCTAAGGTCCCCCCAAAGCCTTCTCTTCTCCAGGCTGAACAGCCCCAGCCTCTCCAGCCTGTCTCCATAGCAGAGGTGCTCCAGTCCTTGGAGCATCTTTGTGGCCTCCTCTGGACCCGCTCCAACAAGTCCATGTCCTTCTTATGGGGACCCCAGAGCTGGATGCAGCACTCCAGGTGGGGGCTCACAAGAATGGAGCAGAGGGGCAGGATCCCCTCCCTCATCTGCTGCCCACGCTGCTACTGATGCAGCCCAGGACACATTTGGCTTTCTGGGTTTTGAGCAAACATTCTGGGTCACATTAAGATTCTTGTCAACACACACTCCCAAGTCCTTCATCTCAACTCTCAATCCATCCTCCATCCAGCCTTGTGCTTCTGCTTAGGATTGCCCTGACCTCCGTGCCTCCACTTGACCCTGTTGAAATCCCTGAGGTTTGCATGGGCCCACATCTCCAGCCTGTCAAGGTCCCTCTGGATGGCATCCCTTCCCTCCAGTGTGTGGACAGCTCCACAGAGCTCCGTGACTTGCTGAGGGTGTCCTCAGTCCCACTGTCCGTGTTCCTAACAAAGATGTTAAACAGCAGAAATCCCAATACCGACCCCCGAGGACACCATACCTTCTCCTTCACAATTGCTACAGATAGAATTACTGGCAAAGATTCATTCTCTGTGTCTTGGCAGAAAATGCTTGGCAGACCCTAAGCAACCCATCCCACTCGATGCCCACCTTTCCCTTCTCCCGTTGAAAACCAGAGCTTGGTTTTTCGGAGCCCCGCACCCTCGCGGGTCCCGTTCCGGCCGCAGAGGCCCCGCGCGGCCCTTGCCGCGACGCTCCTGCCCTCTCGTGGGCCAAGGGAGCCTCGCACCGTTCCTGCTCTGCGGGGGACCCGGGGACAAGCCCCGAAAAATGCCGAATCCCTGGGATCGTTCCCAGCCTGGCTGGCTCTGCCCGCTCCCCCGCACGCCGGGACGGCTGCGGAGCCTCTGCAGCGGCACAGCCAGATGGCAGGAGACTGAGCTGCCGAGGCTCCTGTAAATATTTGTTTTGCTCGAGTAAACAGGCACGTTTTCAGATTCTCAGCCAATTTTGAAGAGCTTGCATCAGACAACTCGGCTTTATCACAAGATTTCTTGGACCTCAAAGGAGGTTTATATGAGCCGGTTTTATTTAGCAGAAGTTCGGAGAACTCGTGGGGTTTTTTTCTTTTCCCTGCGGATGCGAGCTGCAAGATTAAGGGAAAAATCGCTGAAGGTAAGTAAAACCAAACAGTGGAAAGGACAGAGCTTGTCATATGTCTAATCAGGAGGAGTACTGAAACTTTAAACACCAACTAAGAAAATTACAGAGATTTCAAAGTTACCAACCCACCAGATTTAGCTGGAGAGCCCCTATGAAATGATGGAGAGTAGTGAGGCTTCAAACTCAATCTATTAAATTAGAGGACTACATATGCTGGAAATCTCACACTGTATCTGAATAAAGGCAGCCAGATGGGTGGCAGACAGATTTTTAAAGGCTCCTAGAAATATTTGCACATTTGTTGCAGTGTAAGGTATCTGGCAAGAGCTGGTCCTGGCAGCCCTGCCAGGCTATTGGTGCAACAGGTAGAGCAATGTGAGCAGCCACAAGCTGCTCTGGCAGCAGCAGCACAGCTGAGGGAGTGCTGAGGAGGTGCAGTGATTCAGTAGTTCCTTCAGTTTTTGAAAACAGCTTTCATAAGTTGTAGCTCAGGTTAATCCCTTCCGGTTGTGAGCTGCTGTTCAAATTTGTTTCCATATTTTGAGTGGCGGGGGAAATTTTTTTTTTCCCAGTGGGAAACTAAAGAACAAACCAAACATTGTTGGTTCCTTTCCAAATTGCATTTTTCCTTCCATTACAGTTTTGTAACTAAAAGCACTGAATTGCTGGAAAGAGTTAGATCTACCTACATCTTCTTGTAAAAATTGACAGAGAAGATTCCAAATAAAATGAAACCCAATAAAATAAGCCAAGGTGTAATGCCATCTGCAAGTTAATTTATATAGGGCACAAATTCTCCTGAAGCAGATTATCCCAACATCATTCCCTGTCTTTGGCCTGCTAATTGTGTTCACTTTGTCCTACTACTGAAAGAAGCCAATTTGACTTTAAAACCAACAAATAAAACGGAAAAGCATAACAAGGTATGCTAAAGCTTCTAACACAGCTTCTTGGCTGCCTCTATGCAAACTGTAGATAATATTTCTTCTTAAATTGAAAGCTTTGGCTCATGGTCCAACTGCCTCAGCACAATGTCCCAAAGTAGATGGTGTCAATGCTATTTCAACCCGCAGTTTGGCACCGATCCTGCCATTCTCACAGCGTACGGATGGCCACACAGTGACGCCCTGTGTGTCTGCATGCTGCACGTGGCACTTCCCAAAAAAAGGCAGAAGAGCTTTAATCCTCAGGGCCGACCAAGTGGTTGTCTGCCTAAAATCCAGTGGAAGAGAGGACAAGCACGACTGGATGATGTCTCTGCAGCCCTGTCCCTCCAGCCTCTTTTGTGCTGTGCTGCCTTAAAAAGGACCTCACTGGCACTCAGTGACCTCAGCCCTCAGCATTCCTACCACTCACCTCCATGCCAAAGGAATGCAGGGCTGCCCCTGCCACATGTGCTTTGATGTGTGGTTTACCATGATAGGGAAATTTTACAGCATAAAGCTGCTCAAGCCGAGATCCAGCCCTGAATCCAAGCCCTGCATCTCCTTGATGTCTGTTAATGCCTCTGAGCACATTGCATGGTCTAGACTAGAGGATTCCTTAAGCTCCCACACAGCCTCATTTTCTTTGATCCTTCTAATTTCTTATTGAATCAGAAAGTTCCCATTTCAATACAGATATAATTCCAGCTCCTTTGGCAGTTTTTACAAGCTCCATTAAAGTTTCACCACCCTAAATAAAGTGTAGTTGGTTTAGCACAGTCAATGGTCTGCAAAGTTCCATAATTTAATTTAATCTTCTTTGCAGCAGTGCAATTCCCCTTCTAGAGCCCTGTCTATCTAACAGGCAGATATTCCTCTCTGTCCTGGTACTGTCTCATCTGGTTACAGCAATAGACAAGGCATAAGGATCCAACACTGGAAGTTCATTGTACTTGGAGGAGAGTGGGGACAAAGTCAGTTCTCCAAAATGCAGAATGGGAGGGCTAGAGGGTGTTAAATATTTCACATCCTTTGCCTCTTTCCTCTCAGATGTATTGTGAGAAATGTGCTCAATTTGACCCTTTTTTCTAAAGATTAGAATAAAGAAACACAGAAATCTTCTTTGAATAACTTGAAAACACCTCCTCATTATAACCTGCTGTGAGGCATTTCCAAAAATGAACATTTCACCATGTGGGTCAGGAGTAATCAGGCAAAAGGTGCCAATACTCAGTTATACAAACCTGTGTCAGCTGAGGAAAGTGCCTGCCCACATCTCAGACATCTTCCACTGCAAAGCAGTAGCTTCAAACCTGCCCAGGAAAAAGGAAAAATAAACAAAACTCCAGAGTGGTGGCAGTCAATCACCTACAGCAGACAAAAATCCCATCACTAGGAGCAGACTTCCCTGCAGCAGCACTGGGAGCTGCCTAGCAAAAAGCCCTTGCTGTTACAGCTGTAATTACATAAATCCCTTCGATGCATTTGTGTCAAAGCCATTGATCAAGAAACAGTATTAATTAGACCTAATCCACACTTCGGAGGCACCAGAACATATCATCACGGCTCGAGGGGTTTAGGACAGCAGAGTGTGTGTCTCAGCAAGGCTTTCTTAATTTTATCCTCATGATTTTGAAGGTGTGAATGCACAGAGGAAAAGAAGAAGGAAGAAAACAAAAGAAAAATAGCAGATTTGCAAATTTAACTCTTCCGAGGTGAGTTGTCTGTGAGGTTAAAACCTACTGGCACTGTGCCTGGACAAACTGAGCACCCCCTGAAAGTTTGTGCCTTTGAGAAGAAACATTGAAATATCATGGAGGTACTAAACAACCTAACTGCAAGCACATCTATTTGTTTCTTTCAGAGCAGGCAACACCAGGCAACTCATGGGCAGAGGACCAAATAAACTCCCGGAGTTATTGACTGCAGGAAGGCAAAGTCTGAGATCCCTGGCACTGCTCCAGCCTCGTGCCGGCACCACCGGCTGCCCGTCCCTCCGGTGTGCCAGCACAAAACCAGGGTCTGCCAGACAAACGGGAAGGCAGGCACAGACAGGAGGGAGGAGCTGGCACTTGGAAAGTGCCCCTGGTCTTGAGCTCTGAAGAGTTAAAGCGACCAGAGGAATCTTAAAAAAACAAAACAAAACAAAAAAAAGGCTAAGCAGCAGCTCTCACAACAAAAATGCAGTTTCAAAATCAAGGAGATGTTGATAACCCCCCTTTAAAGATGGAATATTTCAATTTTAAAATGCACAAAGACTAAAATCTTCATAAATATCCTATTAAGAAACTTCTGATGCTGTTTCAGAGTTTCCACTGAAATACAGTGCATGAAGGTTGCCATAGCTACAAGCAAATTTTTAAATAACTGTTTTTCATCAAAGCAGCTGCAGTATCATACAGAAATGAGGGTGAAGTGGGAAGGCTGGAAGAAGTCTGACCAACTCCAATCTCCTAATCAAGTGACTCCAAGATTTTCACAAACACAGCTTAGAAACTTTTAAAACTCATTCTGCTTTTTAAAGAAAATACTGCCCTTTGTTATTTGGCAGCACCCCAGCAAATGCTGTCAGCACTGTGTGAGATCTCAGTCAAGAGAAGAGCTTTGTTTTCATGCTGGGAAACAAAAATTTCCACTGCTAAGCCCCAGCCTGGTGCAGGTCCTCAGGCACTGAGGGATGTGCCGTGGTCCCGGTTTGCTCTGAAGGGCTTTCTGAATGAACTGCTTGACTGGCAGCAATAGGCCTAAAACTGTCCCAAAAGCCACAGATTTCTGTATCCAGGAAAAACTCTTCCTTGCCTGAGCTTGCACAGGAAAACACAGAAGGGAGGAAATGTGAAAAACAAGTGAAGCTGTAAAACGCTAGCAGGAGGCTTTGAAGAGGGGCTGTGATTTAAATGGCCCTGCCTCCAATGGTGTTCAGTGGTTGCTGGGCATCAGGAGGCATTTTCCTCTCCTGTAAGATCTCTCCTGGTTGGAATAGGCAGAGCAACATTCTGTGCAACAATATGAGCAGAAAATGGACATCTCTGCACTGTGTGCACTGTTCAGAGGAGGGCTAAGTTATGGACAACATCGACAGCCTCCTTTCAACCAGCAATATTAACTATGGCAAAATTCCTAGAAAACTTCAAATAGATTCATTGTGTGTCCTCAGCCAAGTATGTCCCTATGTACCAGTCCATAAAACAAAAATAAATAAAGAATAAAATTTCTCACAAGAGATTTAACTCCACCACAACAGTAATTGAATTGCTATCTATAGAAAGTGGAAATGCTTGGCTGGGTTGGGTTTTTTTCTAAGCAACAAATTAATGATCATTATTTAATACACTATTATGAATCTGAAAGAGCCATCCCAGTGATTATTATTTTTATACAAATTGCTTCATTTATCAATGACCTGCTCCTAAGAGCACAGTGGAAGTGCTGCCTGGTATTTGGCGATGCATGAAGGCTGGTGGTGCTCTGACATCACCTGCACAGCAGAGGAGTTTACAGGCAAGCAACAGATATTCATCCACACAGACAGATCTTCAGGGCAAGATAATTTTATTTCAAATCTGATTTTAAAATCTCCTTCACATCTCAAAATGAAACAGCTTCCTTTCCTGATGATTCTATGCTTGTTTGTTCCAAAATTCTTTGTGGGGTAAAAGAGAAAAAAAGCAAAGGGGAAGAAAGTCAGAAAAAACTTTTAAAAAAAGTTAGAAAAATGAAAGTTAAAAACCCCTATCATGGCAGATTCTTCTAACAAATCACATTCTTTGACTAATTCCAAGTACTCATGAAGTGTTCAAGGTGAGATGGGATGGGGCTTGGAGCAACCTGGTCTAGTGGAAGATATCCATGGCAGGGGATTGGGACTGGATGATTTTTCAGGTTCCTTCCAAATGAAATCATTCTATGACACTATAATTCTGTGATTCATAGGAGCTGAGGCAGTGTATCTGTAGCAGAGAATATAAATTTTTTTTTTTTTTAAGTGGAAAAGTCCCTCGTTTTAGAAACTAGATACTTCATGGCAGGCAGAGACCTCTCAGTGCCTCAGTGAGATCCTGGCACAGCCTGTTCAGCTGGCTTTGCCCAACTTTCCTCTCCAGGTCAGCAGTAAGTGATCAGAAAATAGAAAACAAGGATGACTACCAGAAAGACAACACAGGAAATACCTTTTCTAATGTAAGTTTTAGAAGTGTCTCTTTGCCAGTGTGAAAATAGGCTAGTACAGCAGAGTGAGGGAAGGATGCCAGTGAACAGAGACTTCTGTGCTGGAGTGCATGTATCCTGTCAAAGGGACAGACCTTCCTGGATATCTTTAGGCATGAAGTTTTCTGATGTAGAGCTTTTTAAAAGGAAAGAAACAGAAGATAAAAAAAGCACAACCTGCTGTATGGCGGGGCTGCCAGAAAAACAGATTGTGAGTCATTGCAAACTAGTGACCTTAGTCAGCATATTGTGACTCCAGAGCTCTTAAGCCCTGCTGTCTCTTTTCCAAGGCAGATGAGAGGCTTGTCAAAGCTGTAGTTTCCTACATGCACAGGCACACTCAAACTCACAATGAAGTGCTATTTCTCTCCACTGTGCAGACATCAGGATTACTGAACCCAGCATAAACTCATCATTTTCCTGGAAGCTAAAAGGGATGCTAGCCAAAAAGATGAGCCACAGTCCAAGAGCTACCTTGTCGCGGAGTACCCAAGGGCAGGCGGGGCAGAGCCATCTCCAGAGGAGTGTGCAGTGCACAGCCACTTTTGGAGAGGCCCGAGCTCATCTGCTGAGAACAAACACCTCCCTGCAGCCTCCCATCAGCATTCACCAGGCCCACTGATGCCTCCCATCAGCATTCACCAGGCAAGGCACACACGGGGTAAGGGAGAAA
The DNA here is from genome assembly GCA_013400975.1 of Atrichornis clamosus. Classification (NCBI taxonomy): domain Eukaryota; kingdom Metazoa; phylum Chordata; class Aves; order Passeriformes; family Menuridae; genus Atrichornis; species Atrichornis clamosus. Next base: position 134,084 of record WBMZ01005542.1, read on the forward strand.
TGCAGAGGCTTGAGGAGATGACGATGGGTGGGAGGCAGCAAACGGGAGCAGTGCTCGGTGCCACAGGGCACCTTCTCACCTTACCTGCAATGCGAAACACCCCAGCACCTACAGACCTGGTTCTGCTGCAGCTCCTCTCTCTGTGCTGCTTTGCTGTTGGTTTCCATTCTGCTTTTGCAGCAGTGCACAACGCCCTCCAGCACACGAGCTTTGCTTTTTTACACCACATTCAAGCATTGTCTTGAAGCAAGGATAATAGAATCCTGCGGGATGAGTTAAAGAAAAGGAAATAAAATTTTTTAAAAAGAGAGAGAGAAAGAGACAATATACGCAATATACAGGGGAGTAAAGCAAAAAAACCACAGGAGAGATGCACCAAAAGGCAGAGAGGGATCAAGGATCAAGAAGTGGAGACAGAACATCAGTCAAGGGAGGAGGAGGCAGCAAACCACACAAGCAGTGTGGTGACACTGGGGCACGCTCATACCAGAAGAAGATGAAGAAGTATGTAGGTGTTTGTCCTCATTTGTTTGTTGTGAATAGTAAGCAGAAAGCCACAAGTGAAGCACAACAAGCATGCAAGAGAATTCAGGGCTTCTCCATTTTAAGTGTTTGGTCTCTCAGCTTGTTCATCTGCAAAATGTAGGAAGCCTCGCTGTTCTTCCAGAGATGTGCCAGGGGGATTCAGCCCATTGATTTACTCAGAACAAAAGAAACAGAGTGAGATCTGTGACTAAGCACCAGAAGGTGTCATAGATCAGTTTCAAAGAGACATAATGAGAGTATAATTTTTAGGAAATGCTTTACTTGCGCCAAAACCAAGATTCAAATCTATAACAGCACTAACAAATTTAGCTGAATTCACCTAAATGCTTCTGCCAAGAGAAAGAAAAGTACAATGAAAAATCAGAACTTCACTCTGAAATTAAACATTTGGAGGAACAAATAAATCCTTCAGAAGAGATGCAGTCATCAGAGTTGTGATGCTGCAACTTCTGGTGCTTGTGCACGGAGCTGGTAGATTCCGTAAGGACTTACATCAATTAATAGACAGGACATATTGTACCTCTGACAGAGCCCCAGCAAAGGAGCCACTGAGTCACTTAACCTTCAGCATCATGACCCTGCTGAGCACCACATGGCCTTGTGCAGGCTGGGCCCTCCTGAGACTACCCCAGTTAAAGTGAGGCAAAATAAACAGGTGTATTGAGAGGCAGCAAAATGAGACAGACAGAAGGTACATTGGTTTGAAACTGCATGCTAAAAATACTTTCTAGTCTGCTGGAAAGACACAGCACTGTCAGTAGGACAGTCTGGGACTTGAAAACTTATCTGGTTTAAAGATCCCAAGAATATCCCAAAGGAAGATGCCTTGTCATGCAGGGCAAGCAGGGTTCAAAGGCAACTACAGTAGCCTGGGGCTCGGGTAGAACACACTGAATGGTTGGTCACTGCGGGGCTGAAAGGCAGGCCTGCTTCTGCTTTCAAAATAGCTCTGTACCTATTCATTTTAATCTGTTCTCTCACCCAGCAGCAACTGTAGAGCACAGAAACATCCAGGCAGCTGTGAAAGGAAAAAGCTTGAGAAAAATGAACTCTGGGAACAGCTTTTCCCTTGACCATTTTCCACACCAACACTCTGATCAGAACATATACTTGCTCAGGACCCAAATACCAACTACTTTTTCATTACACACAGGCTGTGCAACTGCTTTCCTACGTGAAAGGCCATCATTCATGGAGATCTGGAGCCCAGAGCCAGACAGAGGTTTCCTGACTTTCACCTGGGCACAGACAGTCCATGCACTTGGGGAGGCTCAGCGCAGTGCAGATGTGGCCACCAAATTTTTGGTAGTGATGTCCCATTGGCAGTTCACCCAGGGTGTGGTGACCCGGTGTGTGAGTTTGTAGGGAGTGAGGAAGCTCACTCTGGGGGTACACACAGAGCTCTGGCCCACCGAGGGCACCCCCTGGCCCTCCTGTGAGCACAGTCACAGCCACGAGCCAGAGTTACAGCAGCCCTGTGTCTGCTCCCTGCCTACACCATGGCGACTTGTTCAGTCCTCTGCCTTTTAACTACTTAAGCTTTGCTCGAGACAACATCAACAGTGCTATTATTAGTTCATGACTTGCTGCGGCCTTTTGAGAAAAGAAAAGAAAGCGTTACTTACACCACATTTTGTTCCATCACAGAGATGGGACTGCAAAGATCACCTTGATTTCATCCATGGCCTTGTGGTTACCACCATGCACACATCACTTTCTCTGCTGCATCACTGCCCAGAGGCTGGGTTTCACAGTGAAGGAACTGGATGAAATCTTGCACCTTCAGCCATCTAATATCCACCACGCTGCCTGCATTAGATACACTGTAAAATGTTCCATCAGGCTCTCTTCTTTTGCAGATTTTGCTAACTCCAACCTCAAATTTCATTTCCTCTTTCTGACAGGGATGATAGAGGAAAATAAAAAGTAAAATTTCAATATCGTCCTTTGCTTTGTGTGTTTCTCCGTCTTGTTTAATGGATATTCCCACAGTAGGAGCTGGTGGAACTGGTGAGCTCTTCCAAGAACTGTAATTTCTAAACTGGTGAGCACAATACATCTCAGACAGCCACAAAGAAACTCTTCAACCCGTAGGATAAAAATTTATATGAAAAGTACACCGGTATGAAGGTACATCTGTATCCACGGGCAACAGTGATTATATCTGATTATTTTTAGTGTAAATACATATTCAGAATGAAAGGCACATGACAGTTTTAAGCTACTTAGCTGAACACGCTGTTCCTGCACCTGTGGGATTTTAATATTTCTATGCTTTTAAGAGCTTTGTAACACAGGGATAAGATCAGTGCATGATCCACTTTACTGAGTTGGAAAAATGTAATTTAGAAGGTGTTATTATTGCAGGAAAGAGGTGGAAGGCTCATTGGTAATCATAACTTTTTATATGCTTAAAGATCACAATTATTTTCCTGATCCCTGAATGAAAAATTTTAACATAGGTCCTCCAGGAAAAAAAACATCAGCCTGTGACTTAAATGAATCCTTCTGTAGAGGGATGCTTGTGCTACCAAGCCTTCAAACAGCCACATGCTGCCATCACTGATTACACTGGAAGCTCCCTAATCCAAACACCTTGGGAGCACCTTACCATCCTCAGGAAAGGAAATCTGTGTTTATATAAGTGGGCTGGTGGCTGGAGCAAATGAATATTCTTTACAGCCACAACTTTTGTTAAAAATGAGTATTTGGCATAAGACAAAGCAAAAGAAGCAATAAGTGCACAGCAGTGGTACTGGCAAAGGAGGGTACAGCAGATTATCAGTTGGGAAACTTTGTGTTCAGCCCGGGGAAGTCCAGGGTTTCCATGGTCTGAAAGGGCTCACCACAGCTGTCCACAGGAGAACTGCACCACTCAGCAATATTTGGGGACCATCATTCAATCAACAATATCTCGGGGATTTGTATGTAACCTTGATAACAGTGAGAGGAAAGAACCAAGCTAATTAAACAGTGAGCAGCAACAGAGAGCCTATGAGCTCAGGAGAGATTCAATCACTATCCAGCCATTTAACATGAGAGAGCCAGGCCTTTGCAATGAACCCTCCCTGTGCAAATGATGCACATCAGTTATTCCTTCTCTCTTACTTGCTGCTACCACCATCCAGGAGAGTCAGCCAATGATCAAGTGCTTCTTTGATCTCCCGTGTACGTGAAGACAGAAATATCCAAGCTGAAGAACTGAGCCCCATGGGTCTGAGAGCGGATTCAATTACAACCCATGGAATTCAGTTCTCAAAGCTGAGAATAAATGGCATTCATTTTCAGGCTGTCCCAATACACGGCAGTACCTCGTACTCCTGCTGGCTCTCTCTGGTGCCTGGCCTTCCTCCAGGTGCTGTAAAACAGAAGAGTGAAACCTTCACTGCAGCCAGAGCAGCTCTACCCAGACTGTAGGTCAGAAGCAGAATAATGGCTCGAGGACATATATTTTGAAAAATAGGCTATTTTATATATTCCTTTGACACTAGAAGTGGCCACACACATAAACAGAATGTGCCCTAACACACTGCAGAATTCCTAGTAACAAGGAAAGAAATTTATAGTCAAGGAGTATAACAGTATAACGTTTTGCACTTTTCTGGAAGCCTCTGAGAATTTCAGAGTGGTAAGTTATAAATTTTCTTCTTTTTTTTCTTTTTTTTTATTAATGCAACAACACAGACACAGAAGTAAAATCCTCCAGAGTCACATAGCAATCTTGTTAACAAAATAATCCAACCAGAAGCTCAGAAGAAAGAAATCTGGCACTGGTGCGTCCCTGCAGAGTTGTCAGAGTCCGGGTGGCAAAAAGGCAACTCAGAAGCCTTCAGCATTACAGCTGCACATTTTCCCCTACACAGTTTTGTCAGATGTGACAGCCTCATCCCAGGGTGACAATCTCACCAAAGGCAGGAGTTTTGGACCACAGATAAACACTGCTCAAACGTACTGGAGATCAAAGCTGACATCTCAGACAGGAAACACCTCATCGCTTCTGACAAACCTAAGAGAAGTCACAAGTTTCGTTAAACTTTGCATCCCAAGCGTGGAATTTTTGAGGAGGAGTAGATCGGAGAAGATGCTGGGTGATGCATTCATCTGTAAATTAAATGTTAGGTGTGTATAGCACCACGTATAAATAGTGCGAGTAAGTTATTTTTTTTTAAATCACATTTATTTAGAACATCTTAAACATATTTCTTTGTGTTCCAGTGGGATGAGGTACCACCAAAAAAAAAATACCCTTTTGGTTCAATGAAAAGTCTATTTGGTCTGTAATAAAATATTTGAAGGTCAAGGGGATTTCAGATTAAATCTTTTAGCCTTAAAAACTAAATTTAAGGAAATTTACTTAAGAGAACAGTTCAAATAGAATTAATTATTTTAGTTTTGCATTAACTTTATTAAATTATAAGTATTTTCTTGCAGTGAACCCTTGCTAACACCCTGTGCCACTTTCCCAGTACATCAGCCCCACGTGCAGCCCCAGCAGTGTTGGCAGGACAGGCAGAAGGTGCTCGTGTCTTTACAGCTCTAATTGTTTTCTCAGACTGCTGAACCAGTCAACCAAACAACAGAAATTAAAAATATGCCTCTTTAACTGTTTTTCGTGCTGGGAGAGAAACCTCTGAACAAACATATTTGCAAAGTAACTGTCTTGTGGTGCCCACAGCCCAGCTGAGCCCTACCCATCTGTCACTCAACTCTGTGAGACAGGAAAGAAAAATCAAATTAACAAAAGTATCATCCTGTCAAATAAGACAAAACTTCATCTGCAACTTTGAAATAAGGTACCGTAGCAATAAATTTTGCTTGTCACATGTTTCTCACTGGTCACTGGAATACTGCTTGCTAAGATCATTGTCGACATTGAGCAAAACCCTCACCAGCAGCGTGGCCCTTCTGTGGCTATCCCTCTTCCAATCCCAAGCAGGAGAAAAAAAGAAAAATTAAACGATCAACAATAAAATATGGTAAAGCAGAGAAAAGGTCAGGAAGTAGAAAGGATGGAAGTGTCTGTCCCTTAGGACAGTCTACCCCCCCTGTGAAAAGTGCCTGGCATTTCTGGGGAGTGCCTGGGAGGAGCTGGCACTACCTGGGCACCAGTGTGGTCAGCACCCCAGCTGGGCACAGCCACCATCGGCACACGTTTTCATTGCACCATCAGGCACGCAATGACAAGGGAAAATATGAAATGCCCCTCCCCAAAGCACAGTAAAAGGGCTGCAGTAGCTCTGAGCTGCCCCAGGCCAGAAGGGCAGCAGAGCATTGGGGTGATCCCGGGAAGCTGAACTCCCCTGTCCCACTGCCTGGGCGAGCTCCTGCAGAGCTGCCTGTTCCAGGGAGGTGGGATGGAGAGCAGGCAGCCCCAGGCAGGGATGCAGGTGAATATACTCTAGGATGGTTCTCACAAACCTGGGAACCTGCAGCACCCACTGTGGCAGCAGCTCCACTCCCTCTCAGAACTGTGGGATGGATCTGTCCCACAGGGCTCCCTGGGGAGGACAGCACAGCCCAGCTCTCTCCCAGCACAGCCCGTCTTTTAGGGACATCCCCAAGGACAGGTACGGAAGGGCACATCCTCATAATTTCACAGTCATTTTCCAGGTAGGTTGGCTTTACAGGTTTTCTAACTAAGTAGGACAAAAGGTCACTTCCTCTCTTTCATTTGCCCGCAGAGTTTAATATCATTGCAGTGCATTAGTTCTCTCTCATCTTAAAAAAACATGATGCCAGTTTCAGCCACGTTCTGCTTTGACCCTTTATCAACTTCACATGTGACATTCTCTATCCTTTGAGTGTCATTCCGGGAGTAATTCCCTCCCTCTGAGAACTCATTTATTCAAGGATTAAATTCATGCATTTGCAAACAAGAAGACAGCCCATAAAATTATACTGTTCTGCCTTTGCAAGAGCAGTGAGCAGGTGAGTCTTTTCAACAGGTCATAAATCTACTCATTGAAAAAACATTATTTTTTTCTATTCCAGCAAGGTCCCTTAGTACCTCATAGCTTGGAGATCTTGTTACACCAGAATTAACTATTCCTACAGGACAGATACTTAACAGACAATCATCATATAAAGTTTTACTGCTACATCAAAAGGCAAACCTTTTCAGAGTGATTAAGTAATGTTAACTGCCTGAAGACTATTCTTCCAAAAGTTTTCTTTTTATTTAAATATGTTTTAACAGGAAAAGACCATACAGATCCTAAAATCATCAAGGTAATGCAATGTGTACATTCTCTGCATTTTTCTTACCATTGCCTACTTTTAATCTCTATTCTGCCATTACAACCTTTCTTTGTAATACAATATCTACATTTGTCTGAACATATAACTAAGGAGTGAGATTTTAATGCTTTTTAACCAGTTAATGATCTACTGCAACTTCACATGAAATCCAGATACTACCCAAATGAGCTCATCATGGGTAGTAATTAATTAACACCAATGGGGAACTTGAAATAAAATATGAATATGGTCACATTTCATTAGGAGCATAATGCATCTTCTTCACCCTTATTTAGTTAAATACATTTTCCCCAGAGCTATCGGAAAACTACATATCTCACAGCTACACTGACAGCTGGGTAGTTGAAACGAGGGGACAAAATGGAAGATGAAGTTATTCTAGAGTTTTTGAAATAAAAAAGAGGAAAACTTACAGCCGGGAAGGGCCACAGTGACACCAGAGGCAGCCAAACACTCGAGCCCAGCAGAAGCTCTCAGGTTCGTCTGTGCTGGCTGTGCTGCAGGGCAGAGCTGAGGTTTCGGCGTGGGCCAGGGGCCGTGTGCTCTGCAGAGCAGGGATGTTCTGCAGGGCAGTTCTGCTCACTGGGCAGACCCCGTGCATCCCCTGCAGCAGCTCCAGACAGGCCTGACAATGAGAAAACTTCTGCCCAGCATGGGGAACCCAGAGCTCAACCTTTAAAACCCAAACCTCTGGTCTTCTCAATTTAAAAATTACCCATTTCTTTGATTTCCCTCTTTCCCACATTCTGTGAACATTCCCACAGAGGAAGTGTCCCCACATCCCCCAGCTGGGCTGACTGCTCGCCCTTGCCCATCTGTCCCTGCTCAGCCCAGGGCAGGCAGCCTGGTTTGCTCTCCACAGTAATTCCAATTCCCACAGGAGCTGCACCGTGTGCTGGGCTGCGGGGAGCCTGCCTTGCCCTCACACAGGGTTCCCTCACACCAAAAACCATCACGCCCTTTCCACACTGGCCAGGTCTCCTTCCACCACTCCCATCAACAACAGAGCAGCTCTGCTACAGAATAGGGGTCCACGAGGGAGTCTTGGCTGTGGTGCTTAGGCACAAGGCAAACACTGCCCATATCTTAACCTTAAGTATTGTTAATCCCTCTCAGAAACGCTAATATGCAAGTTTATGGGCAGAGTGCTCACACACAGAGGATCCTTCCGTGCTCTATAAAGATCATGTTCAGCCACGAAACACCCAAGGTCAAGGTTTTGGTGCAGGCTTAAAGAAAGACCACACCTAAGCTTTCCTCTTGAGCTAAACTCTGCCAGTATCAAACAGCTCACACCAGACACAGATGCACTGGTGCCAAGCACGCCCTGCTCCCAGATTACATCCCAGGTTCTCCCCATATCAGTGCAGACCATCAGCCATGCCAGATGAGGAACTGCCTGTAGAAATTCCTTCTCCTGAACCCTTCAGGATGGCAAATGCTACAGGTCCATAATGCCTTCAGCCCTGAAACTACACAGGCACTTTCCTTGTTCCCACACCAGAGAGAACTTTTTTTTTTTTAATGAAAAAAAAGAGATCTGAAATGGTTAATTCTTATGTGAAAAAAAAATTCCCATCTCATGATGAATCAGATTTGCCCAAGCATATATTTTGGGCTTGCCAGCAACAAGTGCATTTGTTCCTAAAATGCTTTCTGAAACTCCCGGTTATTTTCTGGCTGCATTTTTAATTTCAAGCAATAGTTACATTTCTATTGCCAATGTCTATGTCACGAATAACAAACATTCAATTTCCTCTGCTGTAGAATTATTCCACTCTGTTTATCTTGAGGTTCAATTCTCTTGTCTCCATATTAATCATATTTTCCAACACAGTACTTCGCGCAACAAACAATTTTCCTTCATGAAATATAAAAATGATTGCATATTCCATTTCATTTTTCAACCTAAAACTTACTGATTGTTTCTGCATTTTTTCACTAAATTGAAGAAAGAATATATGGCAAAATACACACCAAGCATAAATCACTAAGAGAAACAGTATTTACAGTATCAGCCATCTACACACAACACAGCTAGTAAAAATACTAATATTGAAAGCACATAATGAAAAGTTATTTCATATTTTTAGAAAGTTCTGACCATCAGCAATAATAATAAAGACTTCTAATACTAAGTATTCTTTTTAGTAGTCGCTATACCATTTACTTACTATATAGCTACACTTTAGTATAGTTTCATTTAGACTCAGCCACAATGGGCCACAGCCCTGGAGACAATTTTAGCAAGCTTTAGGTATTGAAAAATACAAACTTTTATGGGCTCCATGTTTTGGGTTTTTAAAATATATTTTTAGATGACAGGTTGAAACATAGTGTAGGAGAATGTAAGCAGTCTAAGCCACATCTTTTGCACGCTGACACAACTGCAGTAACATCTGTATTAACAGTGCCCAGATGTTGTAAGAAACAGGAGGGAGAGCTGGAAAGCCAATTTTCAGTGTGCTAGCAAGGGAAACGAGAATTGAGAAGTTAAAAGACCTTGCAGCTCCGTGGAACTCCATCTCTATTTTTTTCTACTTTCAGCAATAAAACTTTACTGTAAACAAACAAGAAGTTTCGCACCAGCTGACTGGGGATGAAGGAAAAGTCCTACCTCTTCTAATACCGAGCTGTCCCAAACTCAGTGGCACTTCCTTCCTTGGTCAGGATATCTGATCACTGTGCCCACGGCAGACACTGGAGGTGACACATGTGCTGTCTCCCACATGTGAAAAGGCAGGCAGGGTGGTAAGAACAACTGTTCAGCTGAACTAATTCCTGATAAATGAAGTGGAACAGAGGAGCTCGAAATGACTGGTCAATCTACATATTTCAGAAATAATTTTCACACACAAAAATACCGGGAGACAGGAAAAAAATAAACAGGAGAGAGTAGATGGGCATTTCTTATTCCTTCACAATTTACATATTTTTAATAATTCAAAAGAACTGGCAATGTTTCAACTGTTGAAAGGACACAGATATTTACAGTATTTGTCACTGCATAACTACTAGACTGTATATTACTAATACAAAATGGTCACACTCTGTACAAGCAAAACAGGCAAACATTAATTAATCACCTTTTTATAATCCTCCCATTATTTAAAAAAAGGAGTGTAACGATCACCCAGCAAGGAGTTTACTTAGAGAAGCACATTGCAATAAATAACTATAAAGTTAGTAATCCTTTAGAAGTCAGAGATTTATTCAAAGAGGTTCAGTAAAATAATACTAAAAATATAAAAGATTACTGTATTTATATTGTAACTATACTGTGGTTATTGAAAATAAAGTAGTCTGTGAAGAACAAACAAACTTTCAATACGTACATGGTTTGTTTCAACATTAATGCACTGAAATAAACCAGTGTAATATCGAAATAATGAAACAGCTCGAGCACGGTGAAACTGGCCACAGTTGGTTCAAAGGTACATGACAGTCTGAGAGCAATGAATTGTGACCTGGATAGGGCACCCTAACCCTGCAAACTATTCCATGGAATGACTCAGCCCCTGGGCTATGAACACTGCTGCCAGGCACTGGAGACCAATCCTGAACCATTGTATTCAGAAGATGAAAAGTTGGGAGCCAGTCTCTGGATGCTGCCAGGGACTGCCTCCAGCTGAAGGTAGCTCCTTTTCAGGCATGTGAAATGGTCCAAGATTTTCGTTTCAAATGGGCTCCATTAGCAAGGGCTGAGGAATGCTGACACCCTTAGCTAGCCTGTGGGGACCTGGTGTTTTCCCCTGGGATACACTCACCTCCTTTTCAGAATTTTAAACCTTGTCCTCCTTGAGCTCACCAGATCTTATTGTAAATAATTTTAGGTATTATTTAGATTCAACATGATCACATCTAGAATATTTAGTCAGGTATGTTGTCTACAACTAACTCCATGAAAAGCAAGGACAACTTCTGAAGCATGCGCTGACTTTTAACGTGAGATCACTAGAGTTGCCAATACAGACTTGGATACCCAGTATGCACTAAAGGTTTAAACACAGCTTTGAATCTATTTTTTCAGGCTTCTCCTTAACAAATGCCCCCAAGAAGGCCCTGGGTAGTCATTGATATACTTGAAACCTGTGTCTTGCAAAAGGGTCCCCACTGGAACCCCCGGCCCTTGTCCTGCCACCCTGGCAATCCTCAAACTCCCACTCCCCAGGAGCTCCAGGCCCTGCTTATCCAACCACAAAACCATTTAAGGCACCTCTGGAGCCCTGTCCCCAAAGCAAAGTGAGATGGAGCCTGGATATTTGGAAAGCTGCAGAAGAGAGAGCACCTGGAGTTGCTCATGAAATTAGGGAATTGGTTCAACAATGATAAATAAAATCTATTTCAATAATGAAAACTGATGTTCCTCCTCTCTTTTGTAATTGTGGGAAAAGATGGGTAATGTGTTCATTTTGACCAATAAAGAGACATTTAAAAAAGACTAAAAAAATATTTATCATCATAATAATTCACATTTTCCCAAAAAAAAATAAACATTCTCCCAGGTGACTGTGAAATGCAACCAGTCCCAATAGCGGTCTGCAGCAAACCCATGGGAATTAGTAATTTTTTAATCCAGTGGCCAAAAAGAAGGGAAATAAAGCAAAAGAAAAATGTCATTTGGCTAAATCTGGAATAATTTTTCAAATTTATTTTCTGAAAAAAAACCATATTCATTTGAGGTATATACACAGTACTTCTGGCCTGAAAAAAAAGTTTCTTTTTTGTCATTTTTATTATTATTGCATGAGAGCAATTTAAAAAATGCAAATAGTTTTTTCCAAGAAAAAAAATCAAAGTTTAATTCTGAAAATGTTAAAATATATTTATTTTTTTATTATTTACCTAAGACTATTTGCTGCACTCTGTTGAGCTTTGTATATAATTTCAGTTCAGTCATAACTGCATTTTTCAGTAAGCAAGGTATTCAGAAAAAGAAAAAAGTAACTGCCTGTCTCTAATTATGCTAATGAAGAGAGGGGAGCTGTCTTATCCTGCAAACTCCAGAAACCCTTCTCTGCACCTTTTCAACCCAACAGGGAATTTGTTGGAAATTCCACCATGGAAAAGAGTGGAGATTCCCCCATCCTTTTTTTCCATTCTCCAAAGCAAACTTTTGTATGCTTAGATAAGCTCAGAGAACAACGAATAAAAAAAAAAATCTTCAAAAAAGTAAAGGATCAATGTGAAAGAAAACCAGGTACAGTCAAACCCTTCTGTTGCAATCAAACATTGCAGTTTCAAAATCAGTGGCATCTGATGGAAAGAAAAAAATGCGTGTATCAGTTAACTCACATCTTCTCCCTGTCTAAATTGTAGTTAATTAAGTGGGTTAAGATACAGATTTAAAAGAAAAAATGAATACGCAAAAATATTAATGCAAGGAAGATATTAATGCACATAATGCTACCACCACCCCTTATTTCTGATTCCAATCCCCACTGGATTTGGAATAAAGTCACAACAGCACTGGAAGGACAAGAGAAAAAAGTCCTGCCTAGTGAAGAGAATGACTACAAAACATGCAGATTCCCTGACACAGCAGTACTTACAAGCCATTCTAAATCTCTCATCGCTTTAGCATAAAAATATAACTCAAAATTACTTCAAAGACTTGATATTCATTATGTTGCTGTTTACAGAACGTAAATCCATCAAAACTGACAGAATTATTCTGGTTTAAAACTGGAGGAATTGAGGAAGAATTTGACATTTTGATTCAATCTTTAATGTGCAATTTACCTTTCATGTATACAAAGCATACTGGTGCTCAGGCAGAAGACAAGCATGTAATAAATCAGCTTACATTTTTTTCAGCTCTTACTCACAGTGGAATCCCCAAAATTCATTCTATTTTATCTTTTTTCCCACTCTTCAGCTTTTTCTCTTTCATTTTCCTTCCTCCTCTTCAATCACCACAGGTTTGCATTTCTCGTTTTCTATTTTACATCACTCCTCTTTGTTCTCTACAGTGGAAAGACAGACAGACAGACAGCAGGGGCAGAGGCACGGCCGGCCCAAGGTAACCTCCTCGGACACCCACACCCTGGAGCATCTGATTCTCTCTCAAAAACTTTTTAACTTTATAAAGGGAAGGGAATCAAAACTCATTTGCATGTGGGTTCATTCCATCTCTTTGGCTCACATGTTTATAGCTCTGGAAAGTCCCCTTCTGACTCCCTGGCTGATAAGGAGCCAGGAAGGTGCCGCAGCAGAGGGAGAGGTGAGAGCGGTTTTGCTGACCTTGCAAGCGGGGCCTCACTGAAGCGCTGCCTTCGCCTGGCTCGGGGAACCCAACTGGCAGATCTGGCCGCTGTTTATCCTTTAGATGCCAAGGCTAAGACCATGCGTGTAGAGCTGAGGACTCAGGTCAGAGAAACCCCCACTCTTGCGCAGGAGGAAGCTCTGGTCAGGCGCTCGATACTTCAGCTTCCTGTCTGTACACTCCGCGGTCTAATCTGGGGAAATCCTGAAAACATTATCAGATGCCTGATAAGCTCTTTAGCTTTCAAGTACATAGTGATTCAGTTTCGGTCAAAACCTCATTTGAATACAGTTTTAAAGTCTAAATAAAAAGTGAGACCCTAAAGGAGAAGAGATTAGACTTGTAGTGAAGCATCTCTGGTATCCAAAATAATGTGACTGAAGTTTAATACTGGCACAAACAAATCTACTTCTCCACACCTGCACCAAGATGGTCAGAGTGTGCATTCAGTTTATTAAAAAGGTGTGGAATTAGATGTCTGGTTAATTAAAGCTTTTATTTTTCCACAAACAAACAACACAGCAGAAGCAGCAGCACAGATTGCTTACTCCACTCCAACATTGTTCACCACTAACATGAGGCAGATTGTTTCTGAGGGTGGGATTGATTAAAACTCTGGTGCCCGCTCTCCCACGGGCTTCTCTGGCAAAGCTGGCAAATGAAAAGCCTTGTTTTGTTCAGTGTAGACTCCTATTTACCAGGCATTAGACAGATGTTTCCAAACCCAGTTCACAGACTCATCACATGCTGACAGCATTTAGCCCTGTGGATTTAGCCCTGGAAGAGTAAATCTCCACCACCACAGACTGAACCACCAATATTTTCCAGCTCAGATGGATACTCTATCAGGATTCACCCACAGAAAATCACACCCACTCCACTGGTCACCTTCATCCCAGTCAGGCCAGGGGACTTTTCTAGGATACGTTCCAGGAGGTTCTCCTTCACACACAGCTTCTGAAGATGAAGAAATGCCCTCCATCTATAAGGCTGGAAGTAAAACTGGAATATTTTCCCAGGTATTGCTTTATCTGCAAGCAGACAGAGCTTAATCTACTCCCAGAGCAAAAAACCATATCAAATGCTTTTCATGAGAGCTCTGATGTTTTCTGCTGCACTAACCCTTATGGTTACCCTAAGGATTATGCACATGTATGGATCAGCTACCTCAGAGAAGTGGAAACTTTGGATTATATTTGTTGTTAATAACCACATTCCTCTGAGACAGTACAGAAGGCTGTCCATACTCAGGGCAGAAGTATGTACCATCTTCTGCTTCATCCCAGGATCTGGTTTACAGATCTCCAACTAGGCTAATATACAAGATACATTTCACAAGAGCACAGATTTCAGACACAAAACCACTGACCATTTTAAAACCCACATCAGAATATCTAACAAGAGTAATCAATACTGGAAGGTAGATCCATTGACATTGAGTCCAGATTCAGATGGGAAATAATCTCAAATTTTTAAAAGCACGTGGAACTGTGATTTTGCTTTTCAGTAGCCTGAGAGACCTGACGGGATAGTAAAATACCATGTCTGAGCTCTCAGATGCTGCCCTGGGTCACGTTTGGGCACAGAGAAGCCAAGGCTCTAGTAGAACTTATCAGTCAGGATGCTTAAATGAATTTGCATGAGTCATTGCACAGGAAGAGAGGAACAGTGATATCTCAGGCTGGGATTCAGCTGTGTTTGCAGTGCTCACTGATACAACTTCCAAAATGCATCCTCACTCTAGCCTTGGATTTAAACATTTCTCCATAAAAGACAGTGAACTAAATTAATCTATTCCCTGCTGAGCAGTACATCCTTTCTGGGTCTTTAAGCAAAGATTACTCAAGTTTCCTGTGTCCCAAAAGGCAGGTGTCATTATGTGCATGTGTCACAGCTGGATAACCTAAAGCAGAGAGCAGCTGTACAGAACACGAGTCCCTCGGTGAGAGCAGCACAACCCTCGGTCCTCGGCACATCCTCCAAGCAAAAGCAGGAAAGTGTCCAGTAAAGCCAAAATGTTCACAGAGGCCTTTAGAAAGCAAAGATGACAGGACAGGTTCTTCGGTTCGCTTTATGAAGCAAATGCAGAGATCAGAGCAGGGCAGGGAAAAGAAATCTTGTACACAGTGACTGAGAAAGGAAGAGACGGGCAGTATGTCATGCACTGCTCCTGACAGCTGACATCAGTCAGGACATTTGTTATCATCTTAGCATCTCATCTGGAAAGTTTTGACTAACTGAATTTCTTTTTTGAGAGGAAGTCTAGATTTTAGCCTCATTCAGTGACTGGAATCTCTTGAGGCAATATTACATTAGGCCGAGCAAGAAAACTCTACAGCCCTGATGCAGCACTAACAAAAACACACGCGTGGTCATGCAGTGCTTTTTAAGGGCACTAAATCACAGCCCAGGGACCACCATCATCACCACCTGAGAGTTCCAGCTTCTCTGCTCTATTTACTGCTGTTCACTGTATTCTTTATCAATAGAAAAGGATGACTTCCTTCTTTCTCTGAGGACGATGGTCCTCCCAGAAGGGAGAATCTCTCCCAAGCTGGTTAAAATCTTTGCAGTAGTATAAAATGTGCAGGCACTGGAGATAAATCAGGTCCTGTATATAAAATATCTTTCACAAAATACAGCCTTCAGAAAGCAGAGTAGACTTATAGATATTTCTTGCATGATTTCATAAATCTTTCATCCCTGCTTAAAGTATTTCTTTGCATCAGACAGTGAGGTATGAGTTATGAATTCCAACAGGAGCTGCAGCTTAGTCTCATTGAAAACTACAGCAAAATCCACATTATTTTTGAAGAAACTGGAATTTCTCCTTCAATACTCTTAAAAGCAAACTTTCACTTGGTTTCCTTTGAGAGGTTAGTTCTGTGTGTCTTTTTCTGTGATACAGAGCCTTATACAAATATTCTTTACTTTTGTGCATCTAGTTGCCTGGTTTCTTTAAGCTGAATTGACTTCAAATTTTATGAGCTCTCCCTCTGATTTCTGTCTCATTGCTGATATATCCAATTCATTGAAAAGAGCTTGGGCTGACAGAGAAACCGAGGAAATACTTTATAAATCATGCACCTTTCATAGACCACTTTGCACATTTACAAAGGCCACGGTCATATCACCAGCCAGGTAGGATTTGATTAGCCATTTCACAGCCCATTGTGACAGGCATATAGATTAGGACACTGTGCTCCTACCTCTTATGCAAGCGTTCAAGAGCTGTCAGGCATGCTTGGGTAGCAGAGTGGAGAGGGGATGGTAGAAATAGCTCTTCTGTGTGCATCTGATGACCTGTGCAGCCTCCAGAAGCCAGAGCTCTGCTCGTGGCTCACAAAAGGGGGAGGAACATGCCAAGACAGGAGAGCTGCAGCTACCCTCCACGACATGTTCTTCTAAAGTGGGAAATGTTCCCAGTAGGAAATGCCTGCAGAGATTCATACAGAGGCATTAACCTTCCCCCAGAGTCTGTGTACGTGAGTGCATGTACATGCACATATTTTTTATCCTAAAGGAAGATTTTTGCTCCACAGTTGCACAGAGGGCTGGGGTGTTGCCAGAACAGCCCGCAGTCCCTGCAGCTCTGCTCAGTGACCCCCATGACAGCCAGATTATCTGTTCTAGTGCCTTAAAACCCTGCCAGAGTTGTTCTGCTCAGGTTTGTCATTCTCATAATTATTTTTCTGTGACTGGCTTTAACATCTGTGAAAGCAAGACTCTGAGACTCACAGTCAGACCCCACACAAACCACAGCACACCCAGAGATCTGCCACCACACCTCCACCCTGACCCCCATCTCCTCTCATGCCTCGCTCCCTGGGTCAAGCCCTGGGCTTGCCTGCAGCCTGCCCTTGTGACAAATAGTGCTCCCTGAGATGAATGCCACTTTTCAACAGGTTAAAAAATTCCACCGGTGCCCTGTCAGCCAGTTCAAGTGAAAAGAAATGCTGCAAAGTAGCACCAGGCAGCATGGTACAATTTCTGTCTCAAGGTTCATAAATGGCTTCACTTTGCAGTCAGAAGTTAGAAAACAGGAAGGTTTCAAATGAGTTACTAAGGCAGGAAGTGACTCAGCCCTGAGCAAGAGGGACAGCAAACAGCAACCCCTTCTCCTGCAGACAGCCAGACACGGACACAGAGCCAGGCACCAGAACCATGAGGGCAGAAAGCATCAGTAGGCCGGGAACAGGGAGGAAAAGGGACCCTTCTCCAACCACAGCCCAAAAGAGGATAGGTCTCATCCATCCAGAAGACAGTCTTCTAACCAGGCTTCCTTCTCCTTGCAGCAGCAGCCCTAACCACCAAGCCACCAGCCCGTCCCCTCCCCTCCCTGACCAGGCACTCCAACGCCTCCTGGGCAGTTCTGCTCAGGAGCAGCTGAAAAGTCCTCCAGAACAGCTCAGCTGCAAGTGGGATTGCAAAGTCCAGTCCAGCATCATGAAATTTGAGGCCTGGCCTCTCAGGCACTCATTTGACTACTTGCTGTTGGAAATAGAAACACTAACACCTCCTCCTCGGCTGCCATCCCACTGTGCCTGCATCCCACATAAGAAGAAATTACTCTGAAAACAGTCACAGCCACATCAGACTCCACAGAACAAGGAGGCCAAAGAGCATCTTAGCTTAGGCATAAAGGAGACTCATAGGTGCATGCCTAGAAACGGGTGCTTATCAGAGAATTCATCTGGAGCAAACAGAAGAGCCATAAGCCACCAGTGTCACCACGGCTCAGCAGCACTATGGCAGGAGTTCTGAGGATCTGCACTTTGGGGATAGATACAAAAAAAGAGGCCCCAGTCTTTTTGTACATGTCCCTCCAGGCACACAAATTACATGTAAAAATAGAACCTGGGTACTGAAGTCACACAGGCAGAGCTGAAAAATAAACTGTATATATTGGACAGTACTGCCCGTCACACAAAATGTTGCACTGCTGGTTGCAGTACCAGGAGCACTCCACCCCTCAGCCTGGACAGTTGCACAAGCACTGAGACCCTACATGGGTAACAAATCCCCACCAACTTTTGCAGATTCCTAGATAGGGTAAAATACTTAAAGATTTAGCTGTTCCACAGGTAGTGCATCAGTTCCTAACATGTTGGCCTCTGTTTCAAGCATCCTGTTGAAGCTAATAGGAGGACAAATGATGTTTTTACTCTCAGTATTAATCAGAAAACTAGGAAGCTAATCCAACTGAAGAAAAAAAATCTGGAGAAGGACAAAACAGAACTAGCTGAGTTCCAGCACTAGAAAAGGCCCTGGCCCCTCCATTTTTCCTGATAATAATGTTGTGTAAAATCACTGTATCAAAAGACTTACGAGACACAGCATTGTTACACACAAAGACCAAGAAACAACTGAAGAAGAATATGAGCTTCCTCGAGGCAACCACTTTTCAATGCAAAGCATTTCCAGATCCTTCCTAGTTACAAAAGAAACTCAGTGGAAGGCATGGGAAGCAATGCACAGAAGAAAGCACTTCAGAGGAAGATTTGTTAACATTGAAAGAAGCTGTTGAGATCTTCTCATCTGACAAAAAAAAGGCTGGAGAAAGACTGGGTAGAAGGTAAAAAGTAAAATCCAGTACTTAGTTGCAACTTGCAAGTTTTGAATATCTTCCAGTGGAATAATCATACTTAGAAAAGTACTGTGCTGTTGGAATCAATTTTTCCACAGGAATGTTTCCATTCTCATTTTCATTTTGATTTCTTTCTCTCACATATGCTTTGAGAGGTCAGCACACTCCTGGAACCAGAGGACATTGTATTTACAAAATAAAGTTCTGTAAACTAAGTTTTACACAGCAAGGTTTTGTAAGTCATCTTTGGAATTAGAGGTCTTGGTTCCATAAGAATGGGACCCTTTTACTGACAATTTTAAATACCTTAAAAGAATTTATAAACTCCTTCACAAAATCCAGGAGATGAAATACAATAGGCTCCACTCCAAGCAAAGGAGCACATAGCTGCTAAAAACAGCTCTCAAAGGTTGTGTATTATTTAAGAAGGAATGTGATGGGCAAGAACTAGGCAACACCTAAACAGCCTTAGGAAGAAAACGGTATGGACAAAACTTTCAAGCTGAGAAGAAGTCCAGAGAAAAGAGCTGTTTGCTGCTGGATGTGTTTAAGTGAAAAGAACTTGATACATTCCCTGAAAATAAACAGAATTCATCGGAGAGAATCACAACTTATTTCTCCTGCCTGGAGTTTCCACAAGCAGCAGGTACCGACTTCCATTTGTGGTTAATTGTATTTTTAAAAGGAGGTTGCTACCATGTTGAATGAAATGCAAAATCCTCTGAACTAATAAATCCAGCAGCACCTTGTATTTGATTAAGGAACAAGATGATAGGTTAGTTAAACATGATGTAAATTTATTGATTCTTGAAGATGGAATGATTTTGGTCACCTGGCTTACAGAAAACTGAAGCCAAATAATAGTTGATTCAAGCTTGGTTTTGTTTGGTTTTTGTTCTCATTCCAAAACTGAGTCATAGAGACTTTGAAGAACCTGCGCTGGCACAACAGCCAAAGAAAATACTAGTATTTAGGAACAGATCTGCTGAAAGCAGATATCCTCAGACAGAGACATCCCAGCACAGAGCGTGTCTGTTCCTGCTGTGCCACAGCCTGCCCCTCTCAAACCTGATGGTTCAGCAGCACACAGAGCCACTGCTGTGTCCCTGCCCCGCACGGGTGTTCAGTACTGGCACCTGTTTGGCACAAGGACTGCTCACACCCACCCAAGGAGCTTGGGAAGGGAGGCTGGCCAGGATACGCATTCATATCCATTCACCCCACAGGCTGGGAGAACTGTGTGTTTGCTCTGCAGAGCTGAGGGCTTGCAGGGCCTGCAGTTGGGATTTCCCTGCAGCAGTCCCAGGGACATCCCTCGCTGCAGGCCAGGCACACGCTGGGGCTGTGTCTCTGTGGACAGCCAGGAGTTTACCAGAGAGGAAAGAATGGGATGACTTGCACTTCATGCCCCCCGGCTCTGCCCAATCTCTCCCGGGATCTACTGAGGCACAGCTCATCTCCTCTCCACTTTGGGAGGTGCACACGCACACTGCAGCTGGGAAAAACACTCTGGGCCAAGTGTTTCCAGGAACTTTTGCTCAAACTCACTAGCATCCAGCATCCCAGCTGGCTATTTACAGAATACTAACAGCAGCATCTTGCTTGGGTGTCAGAAGAAATTTGAGCAGCAGCAGTGGAGAGAGAAGTGACAAACATTAAAAAGCCCTCTCGATGGCTGTGCAGCATCACCCTGGCACCGCTCACAAGGAAACGTCTGCTTGGGTTTTGAAGAAAGGGTCAGGCTCTGCCTTGCGGGAAGACAAGGCTCTACAATCCAGGATCAAGGAGAGCTCTGTGTCTCACTGAGATCCGTGTCACACACGGACTGCTGTGGCCCCCAAAACGGGAGGCGCTGGGCAGCCCCGCCGAGGGCTGATGCTGCAGAGCACTCGGGTACCAGCCCCGCCCGGCGCTGCCGCTGCGCCCCGGCCCCAGCGAGGGACCGCGGGCCGCCCGCTCCTGTCCCCGTCCCGCCCGTGTCCCCGTTCCCCTGTGCGGCAGCCGGGCTCTCTCTCGCGGCTCCGCTCGCACTCACGGCCGGCGGCGGCCACACAACCCCGCCTACCGTGCCCTCATCCCCGCATCCCCCCCGCCACCGGCGCGCCCCAGGGCTCGGTACAGGCAGCTGCCTTCAAGAGCTCTCGGCACTCCTCCTCACAGCAGGAGCTGTCACACATGCCCTGACCCCTCTGCTCCTGTCTCGTCACAGCCCCACACCAAAGCTCCCCAGAAGCTGTTGCCGAGGTCTCTGGATCCTTCCACAGCCCTCCCGCATGATCCTAGTGATAACAGTCTCTCACCAGTGAAATATGTTCTCCTCAAGTAGCCCAAATAATTTCATCCTCCTTTCATCCTCACCCTTCAATGCTTCCACCCTGACCTTTCCATTTCTCTCACAGTCTGCCTCTGCTGACCACTGGAGATTTGTTTGGACAGCAACACAGAGTTCAAGTCCTTGTCAGAGAGCAGTGCCTTCCTTGCCTTGTGACTTCTGTGCACAGCACATATTTATGACATTATAGGAATTATGAACAATTATCTTTGCAATAAGTACATACACACATGTCTGTATTTAAATTCATATTAGCTTCTGTACTCCAGGCTAAAGACTGGACTTGCACGACCCTGACCGTCACTGCAATGAGAAGGGCTCGACTTTCCCAGAGGCAGCAGCAGTCAGGATGGAAGGGGTTTTTCATCCAGAAATCCAGCCTTTTCCTTCATACCACCACAGCACCCTTCCCATATCAAAGGGATGGGGTCCATCTCCTGCCAGCATCAGGCGCTCTCACCTCATGGCTGTGGTGACACAGCCCAGTTCTCCTGGTCCCATCTCCTCCATTCAACCACTTCCCAGTGATGGCAAGGGGCTGCGTGTGCCAGCCCTGACACAGCCCCTCACTGTTGGTGTGGCAACATCCAATTCTACCTCCACTGCATGAAGTTCACCCCACAGGCCTCCCTATCGCACATACAGCACCAAACCTGAGAACTTTGACTAATTTTCAACGCACAGATGGCAACAGGGAGAAAAAGGCACCAGGAAAATGGCAGCTCTCAGCAGCACACCTTAGCTACACTCACTCTGCAGAGACTTTGTGCAGCAATAAACCAGCAGTAGTGCTTTCTGGGACATTTTGTTGTCTGTTTTAAGACTTTTGAAGCTTACTGTGCTGGTTTTGGCTGGGATAGAGTTGCTTTTCTGCACAGTACCTAGCATGGGTCTGTGTTTTGGACTTGTGCTGGAAATGGTGCTGATAACACAGGGATGTTTTTGTTATTGCTGAGCAGTGCTTGCACAGAGCCAAGGCCTTTTCTGCTTCTCACACCATTCCAGTCCTGGGGGATGCACAGCAAGCTGTGTGGTGCTTAGTTGACAATTGGGGTTAAATCATGACAATGCTTTTTGGCACCCAATGTGTGGCTCAAAGGGTTCAAGATAACATATTTAATTGGAATGTTCCAGATCAAATTTATAACTATTGCTATTTAGCTATTAATCAGCAGGGTCCTTGCCATGGGGCTTGCTTGCCTTAACGTTAATTAGAGTCTAATGGTTGTTAGTGGTTGCTTTTTGCTTTTGCTGCTTGCTGTGCTGCTGTACTGCTTATCTTCCTCTGCTGTGCCTGGGAACATTTTTATAACAGTCATGGCCACGTGCCTGGGCTGGCAGATGGCCAGGGCATCACTGCATTCCTGAGGTGCCGTACTAGACAGGATGGAACTCCCCTGTGAACTCGAGTCCAAAGGACCATGACTTGTGGGGCAGTCCATGTAGGAGCAGGATGCCCCAAAGCATCTGTGCCCATGAGGAAGTCCACACCAGAGCAGGTCCTTCTCAAAACATCTGGGGCTGTGTCTGTGCCAATGCAGGCATCTCTCTGCAGGGACTGTGGCCCAAGATAAGCCCATGCTAGAGAAGGTAACGTACACCTCAAGGCATCTGTGGCTGTGGATAAGTCCACACTGCAGCAGGTGCACCTTAAAGAATCAGGTCTGTGCATGCTGGAGCACTCAGAGCCTTGGCCACGGATAAGGCCATGACAGAGCAGGTACATCCTGGAGGAGCTGCAGTCAAGGGTAAAGGCCACGTTGGAGGAAGTTCACTTCTGAAGTGACTGTGACGTGGGTATGGCCATTCTAGAGCCAGCAGCTGAAGACAAAATGAAGGAAATGTCACCAAGAAGGATATGTCCCTGTGCACATCTTATCACCCTGCATCATTCAGGCTATTCTTTGACTCTTCAGCATCCCATGCAAAAAAAAGCTTTCCTTGCCCTCTTTTGAATCCCTCTGTTTATAGCTACACCAATCATTACAAGGAAGCATCGCCAACTGCTTTAAGTAACTGAAAAATGATACTAGAAAAAGAATCTGTCACCAAAACAGTACTTCTATCATACTTGATCTTAAAGATCCTCAGCAAGTCTTGAGAAAGGTTAGTATCTCAGTTAGTGATAACCTTGCAGATTGAATCTTAGATCCTTGTCAGTGCTATGCAAATCATCATTACCAGTCATAATGACATCTAAAAAAGTCTGATCTTGTTCCTGACTTAAATTTTTCCAGAATGGAAAAAGATGACATGGCCTCAGGTCAGTTCAGACAATGTCAAACACATAAAGGACATAGCTGATATATGTCCTTAAACAAATAATTCAGATCTGTAGGAAAAGTACTGACTCAGAACAGTTTTCAAAGTACATACACACACACTCCAAGCTGTCCCCTCTTCCAGTCTTTACACATCCTTCCTATACATAATTTCAGTTTTGTCCCTGGACTAATAGAAAGGGGAAACACCTCTACTGGAGCCTATAGCAGTGCACTTAAAGTGCCTGTGTGATACAGAGGGACTTACAAGATGCTTTTACCCATTAGTTACATATTTTGAGCTGAAGTGCTGAAAGAAAGGCCAGTCTGAGCCCCAGAAGAACACCGGAAATTCTCCAAAGGCTCGACCTTACATATGGCTTATGCAAACACAATTATTAAGAGCTAGAAGTATGCCTCCAGCTCCAGGAACCTCCCTCCAACTCCTTAAGTGGGAGAGATTACCCCCTGTTAGAGGTAACAAAACACCCACCCCAGTAAATTGTGTGCACACTCCTTTGTCATCCTGGTATTCTTCATAATCTGATAGCAAGGAAACACACATTATGGACATTGTATAAAAAACTTTCTCCCCTTTAATTTTGTAGACCGTTCAAGAAGAGGCCTACCATGTTTTAATCTTCTCCCAGACTGCAGTTAGAAGTAAATTTATCAATAACACTTTTCTCACATGCTTTGCAAAGTTATATGTAAAACAACATGCAGTCAGATCCCAACCAACCAGCTACTAAATATATACTGTGTGTATTAACCTGTATATAAACATCATTACAGACACGTCAAGGGGGTTGCTGCCTGTGTCTCTTGGAGCACCATAAGTACCACTCTGGGGCTAGTTACGAGGACCTTATTGTATTTCTTTGCTAACACCAGTAAAACTGCAGTGAAACTACAAGTTACAAGATTCATGGCTTCACTAACCCTAGAGAGACCAATTGCCTCCAGGCTTCTCATTTCTGTTCTTTTTAAACAACGGGAGATAAAAAGCACTTGGTTGATCCAGTATTCCCTGTAGTCACAGGGTAAAGGCACTCTGAATTCCTTAGTGCCCATTCTTACCCTCCATTTCCCATTAACGAAGCGATGGAACCGCCTGCCTGCTCTGAGCACGAGGCACCAGGGCAGACACCACAGCCCCAGCGCTGCCGGGCTGCAGGAGAGGCTGAACGCAGGCTGTTACCATGGTGCCACCCACTGCCGGAACGTGAGAGAGGATGTGCACGGAAGCAATTTTACTCAGCCTGCTAAGAGATTATTTTCATATGCATCTCCTCCAAATGGTCCTGACAGAAATTCAGGTTAATGATTGAAAGTGACTCTGACAGAACGCTGTCAGAGAAGTTCCTCTGCAGAGGGACAACCAACATTAAGTGTCCCATTTCTGTGTGCTTGGTTACAGTCCTGAGCTCCCAGTCATCGTACAGTTACACTGGCCTATTAAGGCTCTTTCAAGTTGAGACCAAGCCATCACACAAGCATTTGTTTTCATCATAGTTATGCATTTAAAGTCCCAAATATCTCAAATTTTTGCAGGAAACATTAACAGATCAAGCAAGTAAACCCAAACATTAAAAGCAGTTTTTAATAGGACCGTTGTTGTGCAGGAAAGTGCTCAAACACTATTTTGAACTCAAGTTGCATCTATTCCTGACAATACCCCAACAGAAAATAGAACTTTGTAAGTATAAAGAGCTGTGTATGTTATATCAACACTAAAGCAGTTAAGGAAGTTGATTTTTTTAGTGACCAGTAGAAGTCAGTGTTAACACCTACCTGAAACAGCCTGAAGCAGTACAGAATTCCCCATGCCCCTGTGCCAGCACTTCATGGGCTGACACCAACCAGGCTTGCAGCTCTGAGGCCAAGAGTTTACATTTTCTAAACAGAAGATTATGCCCTTGTGACTGTGAGCTCCTGCAGTCACCATGGGCAGGAAGTTCCATCCACACATGGAGTCTCATACAGCTTTGTCACAGAACAAGTCTCAGGAACGTGCATTTCCCTCTAACCTCAGTCAGATGAGTTGGAAAGTATGAAATGGGGAAAATAAGACAGCTGAAAAAAATTGAACTTTCTAATAAATGTTTACAAAATTAAGCTTTGTAAAAGCAAAAACTTGGACCTGGATTAGCCAGAAGTCTTAATGAGAACAAAAAGCCCAAGATGAGGTTTACTGCAGTAAGCAAAAATAATTTAAGTGAAATAAGATTATATTAGAGTGAACTCCTTAGTTTAGCCTACCATTATTACCTTGTTCTCTATACCACAGCAGCATTCATCCCCATGCAGACAGACCAGCAATATTCCCAAGCCTGACTCACATCTGTCTTTTTGCACATCCCTTCCACCCTTCCCACAGCTAACAAGTATTTGAGCTTCAAGATTAAAGTCTATCAGTACCGAGAGGCCCATCTGAATGATTTAGTTATCACCTTTGCATACATTAAGCAAATACTTGTCCAGTGTGGTATGAAATTCTACAAGCATGTTTTGTTTTAATGTGCTTGTATGCATACATGTGGACACAGCCCAAAAAGCTTATCTGATTGTCCACATAGTGACTATTTCTGATTAAAAAAAATCTGATTTTACCATGATAAACTCTCATAACACGTGCATAGTACTAGTGTCTCTCTCCCAAGGTGTCTGTGGGTACATACAAAAAGTTCCAACCTACATTTATCATTTATGTTAATTTAGTGTCATATCCATACTGCGTACCATACCAATGACTGTTTTTACCTGTGTGCCTGCCTACCAATAGGCCACGTGATGGCACTGTGTAACCAGTTTCAGTGCCTTAGTAACAGGCATTTTTCTATAAAAACGGACTTTGACTCATATTTCCCAGTTTGTTAGAACTGATAAAGACTCATTTTGTTACTCTGTTATAGTGACTACTGTTTAACTCCTGTGGGTGGTAGACAGTATCCATCAAAACTCAATCTCAGTAGAGACAGAAAAGTTATTTAAGAATCAAAAACTATTTAAATGCAATTAAGGATCAGCCAAAACCTGAAATCTCTAACTTTATCTTTTATCTGTTTAGTTTGATATTCCTCTGAATACTCTGAAGTTTCAAATCAAAGACAGTTCCCAGCCATGGGAGTCACATAATGCTGTGACAATTAAAAGCAGCCTACAGCTGCACAAGAACCCAACATACATCACCTTAGAGAACCACTGTGAAGAGCAAAGGAAGCTCAAAGGAGAAATGCCATGAGTACCAGCTCTAGTGCTTCATTTATACTAGATATACAAATTGGTTCAAACCCTGCATGTGTAATGGATCATACAGTGATGTCAAAAGGACCTATCACAACCACAGTCTAACCAGCAGGTACTAACTCCTGGATATGGGTCACAACAGGCTATTATAGCCTTGCTCAGAAGCTCATCCAGCTTTACTTGCTTGTCAGATAACCTCCTTCTGAAAGCTCTATTTTACTGCCTACACCTTGGGCCTACTGAAAAAGGACAAGTCCAGAAGTATACAGGTTAAATTAGCCTTTATTGAAATACAGAACTATATGAAACTTGAACCCCATAGAAAATTCAGAACAGACATTAAACATCATAATTTGGAGGTGGCATGTCAATGATCTCATCCAGGGTAGCAAGGAAGTCAGTAGTTGATTGCAGCAAGTCTGGAAGTTAGAAATAAATCAAATCAGTTTCTCAAACTCAGACTGTACACTAACATAAGCTAGCTCCCAGTAGCTCAGCATAAACCTCTTGAATGACTAAGAAATATTGTTTAACATAAACCAATCCCACCTAACTGCCGAGTTTGCAATGCACCACAAAAGATTGTTCAGTGTGCTGCTTTTCACTGGGGTAGAGTTAATTTTCTTCACACTGGTATGGGCTGTGTTTTGAATTTGTGTTGGAAACAATGCTGATAATCCAGGGATGTTTCAGTTGTGTGAGCACTGCTCAACAACAGAGCCAAGGCCTTTTCTGCTCCTCAGCCCACCAGTGAGGAGGGTGCTCAAGGATCCAGAAGGCGCACAGCCAGGGCAGCCGATCCCAACAGGCCCAGGGGATGTCCCAGACCATGTGGTGTCATACTCAGCATATAAAGCTGGGGGAAGAAAGAAGGAGGCACATTTGGAATTACAGCATTTGTCTTCCCAAGACATTGTTACATGCGACAGAACCCTGTTGTCCTGGGGATGTGGAGCAACTGCCTGCTGCTGATGGGAAGTAGTGAATTAATTCCTTGTTTGCTTTTCTTAAATGCATGGCTTTTTCTTTAGTTATTAAAACTGCTTTTATCTCAAAAATATGAGGTTTTCTCCACATTTGCTCTTCTGACTCTCTTCCCCATCCCACAGAAAGGGATCAAGTAACAGCTATGGGGCACTTAGTTGCAGCTGGGTTAAGCCATAAGTCAGGAACATCACTTCAAGACCACTGCCTGTACTAGCAGGGTTGGCCAGTTACATTCAGTTTGACCACACACCAGAAGCTGTTTGATAGTGGTGCACTGCTCTGGCAGTTTAGACAACAAGGGCAATTCACTGCTGTAGCCAACTGGCTTCTCTCCCAAAGCACTGATGAGCAGTGTGTGTACTGAAAATCTTGCTAAGTTTCCACTTACTGGATTCCCATGAAAGCTCCTCAATCTTCACAGGGGAAGGAATCATGTTCACACATCTGTCATACGTCCTTTCAAATACCATGAGGGGAACACCACACAGGTTGATATTGCTTAGTTTGTGTTCTTCAGGAAGATCAAAGCTCTCAAAGTCTGATTGAGAAAGACAGACTGTAAGTGTGAAGTAGCCTGGGAAGCTGCAAACTCTCCCAGATTAAATGAAATGGAAGCAAATCTAAAGCAACCTAAGTCTCCTCTTACGGAGTATTTATTTGCAGTTACACCCTTTACTTGTCCATGAAATCCCATACACCAACCTTTATCAAAAGACTAGACTGCAGAATATAACTGCTAACATAAAGCAGCAGCTTTTACCAACTTCAGCAAGCAAAGTACATATGCTTCATCAACACTCAAGTGTTTGGCACAGTAGCTTTCACACACTTACATCCACATGAAGAGGAAAGGCTTAAGGACACACTTTGAAGGACTAAGAGTATCTGCAATGGGCTGGCCTAAGAACAGCCTTGGAAGTTCCATCTTCAACTCTTATATCCTACAGCAGTAGGATTCACTTCAGTTACAAGTTATCTTGGCACACACTCTTCAGTATTCCTTTGAATACTTGTCTACTAGTCATTATTTGATGAATTAAGAAGCTAAAGCAGGGTTACTTAGAACTAATTTCCTGCCTCCACAATAACAGACTCAGACTAATAACCTGAGGCACAGCTATTACAGTTAGAAATAATTAAACAAGAATTAGATGGTATGTCAGAAGTAGCAAGCACCCCCTTGTTTCAGAAAGGACTCAGAAAAACAGAGTGCTGGCTTGTGTGCCTTAACAGCTTGGACAAAATCTTACAACAATGCCAACACTCATGAAAACCTTATTGTTAATAATTACACCAGTAGTTCCTACCTTGAGGACCCAAAGGAAACATATTTTCTATTTCTGGCCAATCTTCTTCAGCCACCGAACAGCAGCTTTCTAATCCAGTCTTTTCATTAGTCTTAAAGAGAAGAAGTCACATTACTTGAGCTACTACAGAATGTTTGTAGTGGCTTATCTGTGCTATTCACATCTGTCATGCTGTTCTCAGTTAGGCCTAAATTCTAATACTTTCAATACAAATAAGATGGCAACGGGCAAGTGTTTCAGCTGAGTTTATGTAGTGCAGTCCTATATGTGGTGGAAAGAAGTGACTGCACTAAAACAGGTCCCCTCATATTAAACTCCCAAAACCTAAGATGGGAATAAGACATTAACTCAGACTATTTTCTCTAGAACCATCTGTGTAGGTGCCCTGGTTTTAGCTACAATAAAGTTATTTTTCTTCCTAGACACTCCTATGAAACCATGTTTTGGATTCATGATGAAAACAGCACTGATACACACAGCTATTTCAGGTGTTGCTGAGCAGTGTTTACACAGCACAGGCCTTCTCTGCTTCTCACAGCCCCACCAGCAAAAAGGCTGGGGGTGCACAGCCAGGACAGCTGACCCCAAGTGCCCAGAGGAATATCCCATACTGCACAGCATCATGCTCAGCAATGAAAACTGGTGGCAAAGTTTGCCGGGCTACCACTGCTCTGGGACTGGCAAGGCATCAGTCAGCTGGTGGCAAGAAACTGGTTTTGTTTTTCTTTGAGATACTTAATTATTCCATTACCTTAAGCTCAGCCTATGATTTTTCTCACTTTTACCCTTTCAAGCTCTCTCTCATCCCATCCCAAGGAGGAAATGAGGGAGGAGCTTTGTGGTGCTTAATCTGCCAGGGTTAAGCCACAACAGCAGGTAAATTATGCATCCCCCCACTCTCCAGTATAATTGTATTGTACTCACTTTGTTCACACTGCAAGGCTGAATTTTCTGTTTTATTTTATCTATCTTGCTCATGACTCCTTCAGTTTTATTCACATTTCCAAGAGCCTTTCTGACAGAGCGAGATGTGACTGGAGAAGTATTGATTGCTTTTTTAGGAAGTGGAGTGTTAAGTTGTATTCTTTCAGACAAGGCTTTTGCTAGAATGGGGGGAAGAAAAAAAGCAAACTTTAGCAAACTATCATCCCTAAAGCTTGCTTCAGTAAGTGCACGTGCTGGAAAATGAGCTGTCATCAAAATCACAGTTCACCATATATAACTCATGAGCATAAGCCACACCTATGACAAAAGCACAGCATTATCATCATTTTTATAGTAATTAATGAGTTTAGAAGAATTGGTTAGGTAAGTGGATATATGAATAGAAAATTATTATCCCTGAAAACAAAGAATAACAAAATATGATTTATGCCCTTCACTTGAGCCCTTATTGGCTTAGGGCACCATATACGCACAAGATCCTAAAGGGAGCTTCAGCTGACTCTTAGGAGCACCAACATCACCATTCTCCTGATCAACAAAGATCAGAGTTGCCATCGTCAGATTGATAAGATCACCCTGTAGAGTACATATAGGAAAAAGAAGAAAACATTTTTGTCATTTGTTCCACCACAGCACACTTTTTAAGCAAATCACATTAAAGACAAAAGAGCTACCACATACTGGTTTCCAAATGAGGGGAACAAACCCCTACTTCACACCATCACATAACAGTTCAGCTAAACACCCTCATGTCTGAAGGAGCTATTAGTGCATGTGGGAGGCTTACAGTCCCAAAGGAGCATGCAGAAGTCTGGGAAAGCTGCAAGGCTTCATCAGCAATCCTACACAGAAAGATGCAATACCTCTGATTCGCTTTGTCACTTCTTTGTAGTGTTTAACTGCTTCCTCAGGACAAAAAAAAAAAAACTCCCAGCTTAGCATCCCAGTGTTTGGCTCAAGTTGTAGCACTTGAACAGCCAACGATAACACTGGTTAGTTAACTAGCAGAGGCATCTTTGCACCAGAAAAGTAAACCTTCAGAGAGCACCCAATACAAATAGATCACTGGTGGTTTTCAGCCCCACCTGAGACACCAGGTCAGAGCATCCCCTGCACTGTAACAACAGCACAGCAGCTCCTATCTGGTGCTTATCACTGCCATTACACAGGTGGGCAAGCAATTCCTCATTTGAGACGTCTGCAGGAAAACTCGGAATATCACAGTCAGTGAGGCTGGAAAAGATCTCTGAGATAATCGAGTCCAACCTATGATCAAACACCACAGGCCAACCAGACCATGGCATTAAGTGTCACATCCAGTCTTTCCTTAAGCACCTCCAGGGATGGCGACTCCACCACACCCCGAGCAGCCCATTCTAATGTCTAATCACACTTTCTGCCGAGAATTCTTCCTAACGGCCAGCCTAAACCTCCCCTGGCACAGCTTGAGGCCATTTCCTCTTGTCCTGCAGCTGGTTGCCTGGGAGAAAAGATCGACCTCCACCTGGCTACAACCTCCTTCCAGGTGGCTATAGAGAGCGACAATGTCTCTTCTGAGTCTTTTATCCACAGTGAGCCCCCAAGTTCTCTCAGCCGCTACTCATAAGACCTGTACTCCAGAGCCTTCCCCAGGCCCGCTAACCTTCTCCGGACGAAACTCCTTTTTGTTGTACAGCTTGAAGCCCAAACCAAGGCCTACAGTCCCAGCCCGGCCCTCAGCTCACCTCAGAAAGCGCCAGCAAAGGAAAGACCAAACTCGCTCACCCCAAGCGGCTCGCAAACACCTCAAACAGCCTTACCCTCCAACGGCGCCGCCTTTTAAACCGGCCCCGAGTCGCCCATTGGCCGCTTCGACTCACGCGCGGCAGCCGATTGGCTCAGCCGCGCCGCTCGCGCGCCGCCTTACGTGACTCCGGGGCGGGGCGGGCACGGGGTGGTGGCTCTGCCCCGGAAGTGAGCGACGCGGACGCGCCGCGGGGCATTGTGGGGCGGCGTCGCGGCCCGGCAGGTAAACAGGGACGGGGAACCGGGAAGGATCCAGGACCGGAGATCCGAGGTCGGAGGCCCGGGATCCGAAAGGGCGGCTGCTGTAGGCTCTGAGCAAGTGCTCGCGTCCCCGGACCGGGCCTAGGCCCAGGCGCGGCGCTGCTTCCCCGCGGTCCCTCTCTCGCGTTGCTTTCGGGGTACGGGCAGGCCCAGGTCTTACGTTAATCATAAAGTAATTTTGTTTTTTCAGTAGTGGTGCTTATTTTTCAGTACAGAGATGCGTTAGGAATGCGTAATACGTAGTTACTTATTTCACTGACTAACAGAAAATCACGTTGAAGAGCTGTGATGTCAAACGGTATTGATCTGTAAGGCTTTTATTTTTCTTCTAATTTTGTCGTGCTAACAGGGGAAAAAGCCAAAATGGCATCAGGTGCAGTAGCGAATGCTCCTCCTGCGGGAGGGGCAAATGATGTGAGCCTGGAGGAACCGAAGAAGATGACAAGGGAAGACTGGAGGAAAAAGAAAGAGTTAGAAGAACAGAGAAAACTCGGAAATGCACCGGCTGAAGTAGATGAAGAGGGAAAGTAAGTTTTATTTTAAAGCTCGGTTATTCTAAAGCTGCTGGTTAAGAATGTCTTTTTTCTTGTGGTTCCAGAACAATTACGAGGGTAAAACAATTTCAGTGTGAGTCATTGTAGAAGTAAATGGTTGAACTTTGTCTTTTAACATTCCAGAAATCAGATATTTTCCAAAAACGTGTAGGCTCGATGTTTATCTATTGTGAGCTATTGACAGTTTGGCTAAAAAGTTCAAACTATGCAGCTATTTAGTAGTGGTGTTTTAAAAGTGAGCAAAACATAGTATGGGGGAACTTTACTGGGTACCTGATCTGTTCTCTCTCTCTTGCTTCTGTAGAGTTTGTTTCTTACAAGAACAGAAATGTTGCTTTTTTTTTCTCAATAACATTACACAGGATAAGCTGTTTGATTTGGAGTCAGAAGTTTAGGTGAATTAGGTGGCAACAAAATCTCAATGAGAGTCTGTGTTTATCAAGCTGAGAATTTATTTTGTAGTCCATTGTACCAACTTCGTTATTTATTATCACTCCTAAAGCACTTGGACTTTAATGTGAGAGATATTTGTTAGACTAAGTTGTGGGTTTTTTTCTCTTGCCATGTATTTATTACACAACTTCTTTTACAGAGATATCAACCCTCATATTCCTCAGTATATCTCCTCAGTGCCATGGTACATAGATCCTTCTAAAAGACCCACGCTAAAGCATCAGAGACCTCAGCCAGAGAAGCAGAAACAGTGTAACTCCTCTGGAGATTGGTACAAACGAGGAGTTCAGGAGGTATGCAAAATTGTTTTGTCATAAAATAAAGATTTGGGTTGATTATGTGAAGAAATTTCTGATTACGTGTTTTTGAGGGAGGCAGGAGCTGGGAATTCTTATTCAGCAGGAAAGTGGCAGTGTTTGGGGATAAACAAGACATGTTTGGGAAGGGCATGCACACTTGAGTGATATTGAAAACACGAACTATTTATTGGGAACACTTCTGTGAATCTTCCAAAGTCTCCCCAACACTGCCTGTTGTGTTTCCTTTCAGCATGCTGTAGCCACGAGGTACAGGAAGGGAGCCTGTGAGAACTGTGGGGCACTGACACACAAAAAGAAAGACTGCATGGAGGTAAAATTCACTTTTGTCCATGTCTTAATGGCTCTGAAAACCATGTGAATTCTAATCTTAGTGAAAAATAGCTGGCTGTAGATAAAAAATACTGTGTTTGGAAAAGCTATTTTGAAAAAGCTTATAAGTATTTAGAGAAGGCTTAGAAATTTTTAATGAAATTGTTATATAGGGAAAGTGATACAATTCAGGGTGTTGTCCATCAATTCTGTTTGTAATAAGTTCTGAAAGAATAGGTGAAAATGTTATTTTCTTGTTAATTGCAGTAACTAAAGTTCTGTTGTGCCTGTCTCTCTGTTTCATGTCAACTAGAAGCCATCCACAGAAACTGTTTTAATTGCTTTCTTAATTGCAGAAAATAGAAATAAAAATGTATGGGGTTTGGAGTCAGTTGTGCTACTGTAAAATGCAGAACTGCGTGCATTTATTTACAATTCACAGGCTTACAGTGCTGAATTTAACTGACTTTAGAGGAGCCTGACTGATAGTATTTTTAAAGGGATATCTGAGTGAGGAAACTAATGGACTGATCTAAGTATTCCTTTTTTTCTTTCAGAGACCCCGGAAAGTTGGAGCAAAATACACAGGCATGAATATTGCCCCAGATGAACATGTGCAGCCTCAGATGATGTTTGATTACGATGGGAAGCGGGATCGTTGGAATGGTTATAACCCAGAGGAGCACATGAAAATTGTAGAGGAATATTCCAAGGTTGATTTGGTACGTAGGTGCTGTGATTTACTGGAGACAGGCTTAGTGTTTGGCATGGCTGGGCTGGGAGGAGGAACATTTGTGATGTGCAGTTAATGTTGGATCTTGTGCTAAAAAGAAATATTTAAACAAATGCATTTTCATGCTACACAGGCAAAACGTACACTGAAAGCCCAGAAACTTCAGGAGGAGTTGGCATCAGGGAAGCTGGAGCAAGTGGTAAGTAAACTTATCTATTCTATTTTTGTTTAGGCTGAATATGTACAAAACAGATTCCTTCTGCTTTCTGACTCTTTTACTCTCTATACAGAGTCTGCTATTGCATTTTATGCCCTTCAGTAATTTAAAGATTTTCCTAGCACCAGCATGTTCTGTGTCACATTCAAGAATTTGAAACAGCTTTCATATGAGAGTTGCTTTGCTTTCCCCTTATGGGCAGAAATTCTGTATATATATTATTCTTTCTAAAATTACTTCCATGGAATTTTGAGTTAGAAGAACTTGTTTTCCATGTAGTTATTTTTTTCATATTCTGAAATGCTTGTCTTGTATTTAAAGATTAAAGTCTGATAGTGTTGAGGTATTGGCTGTTACCTAACTGTGCATTGATTTAGTAATGCTTAGCATAAATTGGAATAGGAAAGTAATTTCTTTATCTTAAATGAACTTGTTTCTTCTTAATTGTTGCTGTGACTGTTTGCTCTGTCTCTGGTTATTTGAAGGCTGAGCATATGTATTTTCTTCTTATACCTACAGAGTTTGCATCTTCTACTAACTTCTACAAGCTCCTCTTAGATTATAGACAATGCTTTTGATAATCTTCGATATAAAATTCTAATTTAAAAAGGCATTTCTGATTATCTTCTAAGTTCATAAAATGGGGAAAAAATAGAGACTGCTACTGGTCAGAAGTGGGATTTTTTAATCACTATTGTAAGAGGGAAAACACCAAGCCAAATCCTCCTTGCAGAGGCTGTTTTCCAGAGGCTGTGCTGTCCCCTGGCAGGTTGTCACTAGGTGGCACAGTGAGCTCGAGCTCCCACGCAGCTCCAACTACAGCACTTCGACCTTCCCGATAGAGGAGAGGGCAAACATTGTTGGCTTCTTTGTACTTATTCCTTATAAAATGGAGCTGTAAGAAGAAAAGTATGTTTGAAACTTAAGAACTGTCTCTGATGGAGAGGACTGAGGCTGATTTGCATAGTCAGTGCTGACCAGTGGCTGGTCATTGTTCCAGGGCTCAGAGCTGTTTCCATCTTTATTGGTGCAAATGTTTTCCAGTTAAAGACTAAGCAGGTTAAAAAAATTAAACCTGGCTGTGTTTGTCCAACTTAAATTATGCCTTCTGACTCATATTTAGTGTTCCTGTAAAACCCTAACTAAATCCTTGAATAGATATCTTCTTAGTTATTTTTTAAGCTTTCAGAGTTGAAACTTGGTTATATTTACATGATATGAAATATTCTTGTCTAAACCATCAGTGTTTAAAGGCATAGTGAGCTCTAAATAACAGCAACAGCTCTCGAATGTGCTGTTCTTCTAAAGAATTGGAAATTTAATTGTGGATGCAGTGAAACATGTCTGTCATAGAGAATGTTGTGTAGCAGTATTTCTGCATTTTGGGCCACTGGTAAATTGTGTTTTGTATCCAGCATGAAGCTCAGCTGTGATTGCCCTTTGTATCCCTGCCATCTTTCCTTTCTCCACTATCTTGTCTTCTCTGCTGATGTGCTCTTTGTTTGCTACAGAACTCCCCAAGACACCAGTGGGGAGAAGAGGAACCAAATTCACAGACAGTAAGATGATTACCCACTGCATCACACCATGGGCAGGAGAAAGAAGCTGTAGTTAGTGAAACAGTGAAACAAGGGTGGCATAAGGGTGTGAATGTTGTGTCCATGCCACTGGCTGCCTGTTCTTTCGGGCAGAAGTTGCTGGTTTTCATAAAGAGGCTTTTTGTTTTAATTCCTATGTGTTGTCAAACCTGTGAGGTGCAAGCACATAACTATTTCTTAACATGTGGTATATTTTGCCCAACATAACTTTTCTTAATATCATCACAATTACGTTTTGGTAGCTATTTCCATATAAGGAAGTGAAAATTCTTTAACAAGAGTTTTTCTGAAGTGTGTTGGATGTTGGATTAGCCTGACACCACATTTAAGCCCAGGTAAACTGTGCTAGCTTGTAACTACAGGGATTGCAGAATTTTAATGAAACCACTAAAATCAGATTCTTGTACATATCTCCAGAGGGAATGAACTCTTTTAGTTAGAAGTTTCCCATCTCTCCTCAGGAAAGAGATCATAACAGTGAAGATGAAGATGAAGATAAATATGCAGATGACATTGATATGCCTGGGCAGAACTTTGATTCTAAAAGACGTATTACAGTCCGAAATCTGCGTATTCGGGAAGATATTGCAAAAGTGAGTAAAGAATTCTTTACAGATGTTCTGTACTCTTGAGAGTTATTTTCACCAAATTATACATTCAGTTATTAATGACTTTGTGTTTGGGTCTTGAGGTTTGGAAGTTAAGATCTGTTCTCAATTCTGTTCTTGCTTATGTATGACTTCATCAAGGTCATCCTTTTACATAGATAAAACTTTTTAAAACATCTAAACTGGGGGATACCGGAGTAACCTCAGTTCTTTTAAAATCATAAATATTAAGTACTTTGTATGTTGTTTTCTTTCCCTAGTACCTCAGGAATCTAGATCCAAACTCTGCTTACTACGATCCCAAAACAAGAGCAATGAGGGAGAACCCTTATGCCAACACGGGCAAAAATCCAGATGAGTAAGTTAAAATGATTTTAATGATTTTATATCCAACAAAACTCTTAAAATGAGATTAATAGTTTTGTATTTTTTTTTACCTGTATGTCCTTTAACTAGTTAATCTCTAGTCAGTTATGTATACACATAGGTAAACATGGAAAAAACCCTGTTTTATTTAGGAGCACCTTTTGGTTTAGTATATAAAACTGATATTCTTGTAATACTGACTGACACTTAATCTTTTGGGATACATGGACCATGGTTTAGTGTAATGATCTGTACAAGGACTAGGACACTGCTGCATCTACAGATGATGCCTGTAAACAGTAATTATATTTATGTAAAGTACTTCAGTAACCAAATCTTTAAACTTCATCCCTCATTTGTGGAGAGGCATTCAGGACTGCAGACTAGCATGGAGTCTCTGTGGTACCTAACAAAATGTTTGAATAAGGAGCAAGATCTCCTCCTGTATTAATGGATTCTGCATAGCAAAGGTCTGAGAGCTTTAGCCTTGTCTAGATAGACAGCTTAATTAAAGCTGCCATAGGCTGGCTGTTGGCTGCACACATGGCTGTCTCACTTAAAACCTGAGTCAGACACTTGACCTGTGTTGTGCAGGGAACTTACAGAGCAGACAGGCTGTGAGAGAGACATGTATTCAGAGTACAGTAATTGGATTAGCTCGCTGCCTCAAATAGACTGGCAGTGCCTAAATGATAGCAAATAGTGTTCTTTCTACCTCTCCTTGCCCCCAGCTAGAATAATGCCAGTCAATTCTTTTTTTTTAGATGCAGATGCTTTTGCTTCTTTCTCAATTTGTAATTTAACCTTTGTTGAATCTGTGTTTCTGCCATAGCTTTGCAGACTTTAAATTTTTCAGAGTGGCTTTGGGAAGATGAAAGAGTGGGGAATTGGATTGTTAACATTATTTGATCCTCAACCTGTGTTTCATATACTCATTGTGCATCTCTTCAAGGGCTGTGCCCAAGAGTCTCAGCTTTACTGAGAGCAGGAAAACTGTTCCCAGGCTTTATTTACCTCAGCCAAATACACTGGGTCTGGATTGAAGAGGAGTCACAAATCCAGAAGGGAGAATCACCATGCTGGAATATCACAGACTGTTTATGCATATTTATTGTGTAACTTGGTCCAAATTTAACTTGTAGTGCTTGGCATATGGTTTGTGCCATAAGATGTGTCCCTGTAAACACAGGCATCAGGTTTTTGAGTGGCTGCCTAACACTTTCATGGCTCTATGGGGAGCGTAGGTTTTCATTTCATGTACGGAGTTGAATGCACCTTCTTCTCCCTCCATTCTTAACTCTCAGGGCACAAGGGAGCTTGTACCTGCCTGTTGAAGTTCTGTGTTTGTATCAGAGGAAATCCCATTACAAATGCTAAGAATTATGTCCTTTTCTGCAGAGTTGGTTACGCAGGTGACAACTTCGTTCGCTACACGGGAGATACCATTTCAATGGCACAGACTCAGTGTAAGTGGGGTTCGGGTTTGGGGGTTTTTTTAAGTAAATTGACTTAAAATACTTCACAACACTGCTTTCTTGCAAAAGAGAAAGAAATCATTTTAGACTGAGGCCTTCTTTCAAATTGCTTCAGAATTAAAGAACGTAATTTGAATGAGTATGTCCGTTTTAGAATAAATATTGAGTGAAACCTCTTATGTACACAGTGTTTGCCTGGGAGGCTTATGACAAAGGCTCTGAAGTTCATCTACAAGCAGACCCTACGAAGTTAGAGCTCCTTTATAAATCCTTCAAAGTGAAAAAAGAAGATTTCAAGGCACAACAGAAGGAAAGCATCCTAGAGAAGGTAATAGGCATTTGGTTTTATTTAGTAGGAATTCTATTGAGTTTGAAGTCTGGGTCTTGGGGAACAAAAAAGATAAGTAATCCTGTGTGAAAGGGCATCAGCTGTTCTCAGCATCTTAGACTTAAAAATATTTTTATATTTATACACACTATCCCATCGATTGGATTAATTTTATTACTTAGTATGGGGACCTTTGAAAGTCTGCTGGTATTCCTTTGTATTATTTGGAGCACTTCCCTTAACTGTCAGAATGTCTCCACTGAAGAAATCTACATTTCTTTCCAAGTTTTGGGTGCAGTCTTCTACATAAATATTTATTTTATACTTCGCAGCTTGTTTTTTTAGAAAAATAACTAAATAATCCATTTGGTTTCTAACCCTGTCAATGTTCAGGTTTGGAAGGGGACAGGAAGTACTGCTCTGGTTGTACCAGAGCCATTTGGCTTGGTCTGGAAGGTTTTCCTGCCTTGAGTGAGGAATATCCTTATTCTCATTCTCCAGGCATAATAAACAAAAATAACGAAAAAGAACACCACCCACAAAACTCCAAAAGGCACCACAGTGGCCGTAGGAGATGATGTATTTCTGTCTCAGCTAACTATTCACTAAAGGTTAAACTCTCTCCATCCACTTTTGTGCCTTCTTCACCAGGTGCCAACGGTGCCGGTTTTTATTTCTTAACTACATAAAAGGTGTGTTCTTTTCAAAACTATTACATTCCATTTCTATTTGCATTTTAGTATGGAGGACAAGAACATCTAGATGCCCCCCCAGCTGAGCTGCTGTTAGCTCAAACAGAAGATTATGTTGAGTATTCTAGGCATGGAACAGTCATCAAAGGGCAAGAGAAAGCTATTGCTTGTTCTAAGTATGAAGAGGATGTGAAAATCAACAACCATACAGTAAGTCCTAGGTTATGTTAAAATTTAAAACAAATACCTTCCCATTGGAGATATATTAGGATACAATACAATATCATTAATACAGCAAATAAATTTCTCCTGTCTCAATGTGACACTCTCCCTTTTCTGCTAAGGAGAAATTTCAAGTTGTCAAAGCTGTGATGTGAATTTGAGAAGTTGCCATGGCAAAGGGGAAATTACTCTATTTGCCTTCCACTTTGAATATGAGTTGACCACATCCTGTTGCTTTTCTCCTTTTTGACAGTGTACCTGCAAGCTTCATGTAAAATAGCAAAAGTATTTGTCATAACTTCCTTCTGGACTGTTTAAATAATTTCCTTATCAGGATATCAGCTCAGGAGTAAATTGCAGGCTGTCTCTCCCAGGAGTAACTGCTGTGGTGTGTTCTCTTGCAGTGCATTTGGGGCTCATATTGGAAAGAAGGCAAGTGGGGTTACAGGTGCTGCCACTCATTTGTCAAGTACTCCT
Source organism: Atrichornis clamosus (assembly GCA_013400975.1). Taxonomy (NCBI): domain Eukaryota; kingdom Metazoa; phylum Chordata; class Aves; order Passeriformes; family Menuridae; genus Atrichornis; species Atrichornis clamosus. Next base: position 174,219 of record WBMZ01005542.1, read on the forward strand.
ACTGTACAGGAGAGGCTGGGAAAGAAATTGCTGTAAGTGTTCTCTTATTCATGTGGAAAGAGCTAAAAAACATTCATCTTTACTTCTTAAGGTTTAGATTGTTTTGCTTTTCGTGGGGGTTGGTTTCTTGGGGATTTTTGGGATAATTTTTTTTTTTTTTTTGGTCCTTCTTCTTTCAAATGTGCATAGTAACAGGGTATCCCTGCTCTTGTCTCTTGTATAGAATACAGAAGCAAGTTTAATGGAAGAACAGCCTGGGGAGGAAGAACACATGACAAAACCCAAAACACTGATGGAGGTAGGTTGTTTCTCTTTCTCAGGAGGACAGGTATTTTTTCTCAGCATTTTAAGAGATGAAAAGATGTATAACTACAAAATTATATTGAGTCATAATGAGCCTGAAAATTACTAGACTGCATTATTAGATCATTAACATCTCTATTGAAAACTAAGCTCTCACATAGCATTTATAGAAGTTTGGATTTAGTGGTTTGGACACTACTAATGTTGGCAAGTTGAATCTTTAACAGTAACTTGTTACCCACCTTACAGATCCACCAAGAGAAACAGAAAGAGAAGAAGAAGAAGAAGCACAAGAAGAACTCAAATTCAGACAGTGAGGGTGAAGAGAAAAAGAAGCAAGAAAAACTTAAAAAGGTGCACTGTATTTTTCAGTGTCTTTGTGGCAAAAGGAACAAGACCTATTTTACAGCATCAGTTCTGTGGAGCCTGTAACGTGGGAGCAGCGTGCTGCCCCGGGCACAGCAGCCTGCCTCGGGCTGCTCAGAGGGAAACCAATCCAAACTGTGGTTGAGCAAGGCAGGGTACAAATGCAACTTCTCTTTCAGTAGCAAGAAGCAACAGCAGTAATTTGAGGAATGAGATAACACAAAGCATTTGAAAATTAAAACCCCAAACATATACCAAAAAACAGCAAACAATCCCAAACCCCTGAGGTCACATGCTTGCTTATCTACTTTTGTACTTGCTGGATCATGATTATATTTTAAGTAAATCCTAGGAGTTCCTTACTTGATTTTGACATTTGGAGAGAGATTAAATTGTCTTGTTTGCTAAACAGCATTTTACCATCATTTTATGTTAAACACTAAAAAATGAGCATTAAGGGAAATGTGCTGTAGGTGGGCCAGGCAGACGTGCATTGTTTATCCCATCCTTGTGCCTGCTGCTTGTCCATCGTACAAGAATCTAAGACAAACCTTTGCTGGTTTTTTTAATTAACTTTCATTGTGGAATTTTTGTTTTCCTTTGCTCTCACTTCAGGCACTAAATGCAGAAGAGGCTCGTCTTCTCCACGTTAAAGAAATCATGCAGTTAGATGAGAGGAAGAGACCATATAACAGCCAGTATGAAACCAGGGAGCCAACAGAAGAGGAGCTGGAAGCCTACAGGATGAAACGTCAGAGACCTGATGATCCCATGGCCTCTTTTCTCGGACAGTAGCCACAGGGAACATCATTCCAGGACATGAGGCTTTTTTCATACCTGTTTACAACTCTCTGGACACTTGCTTCTCTTGCATGTGTCTAAAATGCCAGAAATGGCAGAAATCTTTCTTTGCCCCAAAGAAGTTTGTGAAAGCTTCTTTCAGCAGACGTTAGCAGACCAGGACTTTAGAGCAGTTTTCGAATGTGTGAATGTGTGCAAATACAGACACATACATACACACACATATACATAACATGTGTAGATAAAATATACACACCTGCTCTGTAAAGTCTTGAAGGAGAAAAGGACTGACTGAAATTCTAGCTTTGTTTGGCCAACTAATATATGCATACAGTTGTGATACAGTAAAACTGACTACTCAAAAGAAGTGATCAGCAGGTGTCACTTATAGAGACAAATTGATACAACTGCTAGAGCTTATTTGTAAAGGGAGTTACCTGTCTCGTGGCTTTAAAAGAATAGTTTCTTGATCATTTTTTAGTATTTTGGAAATGTACAAAGTAATAGATTTTTACAGTTTTCGTTAAATTAATATAAAGTTCTTAAGTGTTGTCCAGCCTGAATGAGTTAGAAGAAGCTGACTGTAGAGCTTTTAAATTCTGATTGTTTCTGCACATGTATTTCCATATAAACTTCAGTTGCAAAGATCTGAGTTCTTTGGTTTTCTTTTTGTTAACAGTATCCTGTTACATGGTGTGACACCAAGTGTGAGGCTCTAATCCCTTGTGATGATGTGAAGCAGCATCTGCCTTGTGTTTGGCAATATTAGTCCTTAAACTGGGAGTTTTCCCCTCTAACTTAAAAGTTGAAGAACTGGGTAAAAAACTGTACGGCATGACTTTAGAGTTGGAAGGCTTGGGAATTATTTCTATTACAGCTTAAACTGTCTTTCCAAGGAAAAACTCCTCTTTTCCACAAATTATTACATGCAGAAAACATACATGTAAGTGTCCTTTGTGTGATTTTTTGAGGACTGAGTGTTTTGGTGTGGCACATGTAGCCAATGATGGCAGTTGTGCACTGGTCTGCAGTGTAGTTCTGTATTAATACTGTATGTCGTATTCTCATCAGAGATCACAATTTCAGGCTATTTACTGTGTGACAGAGATCCTCTGGCACACAGTAAATGCAAACTGAATTATCTGGTTTGAACTGTGAGCTGCTCTTGTCAGGGCTGTAGCGCCTGAGGTTGTGCCAGGATGCCTCCCACTGCAACTGCTGTTGGCTTGGTCAGTGCCAAGTTCAATTTGAGGGAAGAGGAGCTGTCAGAAGGGTTCCTTGAGCTATTCACATACCTTTCTAAAAGTTGCAGTTAAGTCTAAAAAAAAGGTAAGTCTAAAAGACTGAATTCTTTATAAAGGAGGCAATTCAGAAATAACACAGGAAATAACACAAAGGAAATTTCAAGACTGACTTTGTTACCTGTGGTTTGATTGCATGGAAACTTTTAATACATCAAGTCTCTACTGAATTTATGCAAAGTGATTATTCAGCCCTAAATTTAGAATACTTAGATTTCACTGATGAGTCAAACCCAAGCACTTGTGGCAATACTTGATCCTTGCCAGATCTTTAGTCTGTAAAGGAAGAGAGTTCCTGTTTCAGAAAAGATTGTCAAGTTATTTTTTTAGCCTTGAGAGGACAATGTGTTATCCTGAGACTTTTTCTCAAACATCTGGAACGTTTATCTGATGATTTTTAAAAAACCTCATGAATATATCACCAGCTGGAATATTCCAGTCAGATGGATAAACATTTGCCAGAATAAATAGCAGGAAATGTGAAGCAATGCTGATACACTCAGAACCTTTCAGGAATACACAAACCTGTCTGGTTTTCATCATGAATGTGAAATGACATCTCTCCTCTTTGGGAGTTATTCTTGGTGTAGCATTCCATATGTGGCACTATGTAAGTTTCTTTCTTGGATCATGAACTTTTCTGCACCTGCCCCTGTTACAATACAGACTTCTTGAAGAACAGGGAAGGAGTAGGGCCAGAATTTTGAAATAATGTCTTATTGCTGTTGACCTGCCCAGGAGTAATTATGCATTGGGATGTCCATTGAACCTGTGTCTAAAAAAACTTCAGTCCTGCTTTGAGGCAAATGTTTCATGTTAATTATTTTTATAATAATCAATATAAAATCAGCAAGGGTTTTTTGTATAGAAAAAAGTTACTAATATAAAATGATAAATATTTACTTTTAGATTGTCAACAACTTTTCCATGAGTTGTGAAACAGATAGTTTAGATAGTAAAATCCTTTTTGAGGTGAGTTTTGTGATAACCTCAGTCTATAAGCTGTAAAGGTTTGACCCAAGGGTTTGTCAGACTTCTGTGACTAATCACCATGAAGCTAACCACTGGGATTTGCTGTTCTGCCGTGGAAATGGTCACAGCAGGCTGCATATTTATTGCTATAATTGAATTTTCTGGTATCTAAAACATCACAAGCCATTTTTACAGGCCCATTTGTGGAAGACTCAAGAATGACTTGACTTTTCACCATGTGTTGCAGAAATCCAAGCATTAGCAATTGTAAGTTACTGACACTGTCAAAATTGTCCTGAGAAATGGCCACTTCTCCAAGCTGCCCTGTGGAGCTCTCAGCCCACAACAGCTTGGCTTGTGCCAGCAATGCTTGTTCATCCGTGCTGGGCTGGTGCCCACGATGGCTGTACACACATGGCCCCCATTGCTGAGGGGTTTACACATTCACAGGTCCTTCCAGCTTAAAGTTAGACATACCATTTCTATTCCTGTCTAATCCAGGCCTGGTGTGGTCATTCTGCTTGAGCAGGCATGCAGTTTGCTCCTGTCCCTGCCTCCATCCTCCTGTTCCTTCACCTGTCCCTGCTGCTGGAGACCATTTATAGAGGCTCCAAGACAGTTTAATTGTAAGATCATAAGGGTAAGAGTTCTGTCCTCGTGGTGTCTGCTGCTCTAGCTGCCTCCAGCACTGCCAGGAGGCCTCAGCAGCAGTTCACCACCCAAAAAAAGTGTCCCACTTTCAGGTGTGTTTTGCAGCCCTTGCCTAGTTACTGGCTGTTGGTTACCCTGCTGCCCATGTCCACAGTTTGGTCATTCTTTGGTGGTTTTCATGTCCTGAATACTTTGGGGGAAAAAAAAGGTTTAATTTTAATATGCATTGAAGCAATTCTTGCTAAAGTGATTCATTTGTCAGACTGAAGGTGTCTGTGATGGGACAATGCCAAAAAGCAGTTCCAGGCAGCTCCTGGCTGGCAAGGTTCACACCTCTGATGCCTCCACCGGTGCAAGATTTTGAGTTTCCTGTTCCAATCTCACGAGAATCCCCTGCAAACCTTTGACTGAAATAAATTAACTGGAGAATGTGACACTCTCCATATGCAGCATCTGTTCCCCGGCAAGCTCAGCTAATGTTTCTGCCATGTGGCGTTTCCCAGCGAGAGCTGAGCGGCCCCACGTATCCGAGAGATGCAGAACCAAAGCCAGGCTTAGAAGTACACGGACGTGAGTGACTGTGGGATGTGTCAGTGCCTCCCTGGCCTTCCTCTGGCAGCAGCTGCTCTGCTGCTCCCCGTGGCAGACCCCAGGCACCAGCGCAGAGGAGACGCTTCAGCCCCGTGCAGGTCTGTGGTGAGCAGCAGGGTTTGTGGAATCGCTTCGGTGGTAGTTCGGAGGTGTCTCAGGGGTGCTTGGGGAGCCTCAGAAGAACCTCTTCTGACACACCGATGGAATTTGAGCTTGCACGTGGTACTCTTGGGTCTCTTGGGCTTAAGAATCTGCCATAACCTGAAGTGACCCTGCCAACACCCCCACAAAGCTCGCCTGGGGCACGGTTATCTAACAGGGGAAATCTGCTCTGGTCAATAGAGCAGGGAACTGGAAATAAACAACTTGCTCCCTTTAGCCATTAACTTACTGCATGAAAGTGGCTAAACAGCTTTGCAGCCCCAAATCTGTCCATTGAGTAGCTTTCCTCAGCACTGTGTCTGAGAAATGTTGGGTTCAAGCACCTTTATTTATATTTTTATATATTGCGAGTAATTTTGCCTAAATTATATAAAATAGAATGGTAAAGCAAAAAGACTTGGCACATATTAAATAAAAAAGAAACCTTTTTCAGGTCTGTAAGTCAATTGTCATCATTAGATGAGACTAATTGAATTTCACATTGTGTATCTGGGAGAAATGCTTCTTTTAACATATATAAAATCAAATTTAAAAGGCAGAGGTCAATTGTAGCATCTTGTATATCCTCATAGGGATTTCAGAACTGACACCTTGTGTGCTTCCTGGTTTCTGTTAATAACTTCTTACAACTTTACCACATAAAAAGCACCCTGAAATTTGTTCCTGAATTTTTTCCATCGTGAAAACTCTTGCAAAAGATTTTCGGAAATTTCCATTTTGCATGGCTTGCAGGATAAGGTTCTTATTAACAGGAATGTTTCATAGAAAAGAAAATGTGTGTTTCCTAAAATATTAAATGTAAAATGGCTTTGATGTCATTCTGTCATTTCAATGCCTTCTGAAGTTCAGGGAAACTCCAAAATTTAAATGATTAACTGGCATTTCCAGACTCCTGGCCAAACACTTACCACATGTGAATGTTCTGTGATTAATGAGCCAGGTTTGCTTGGAACCCTCTGGGACCCTTTTTAGTGCTTGATTATTAGAATAATATTGCTTTTACTTGTGAAAATATGTGCTCAAGTTGAGTTGGAAGACAGCCTGATTTTTTTTTTTTTTAAGGCTACATTCATGGAATCACAGAATGGTTTGGGTTGGAAGGGACCTTAAATACATCTCGATTCACCCAGCCTGCCCTGAGCAGGGACACCTTCCACTAGACCAGGCTGCTCCAAGCCTCGTCCAACCTTGGCCTTGAACACTTCCAGGAATGAGGAGTCCACATTGCAGAGACACAGGTTCTGGGTTTATACATTTAGAAGCTCCACTGCAGAAAACAAAGGCACGTGAGAGATAAACACCTGTTATCAGTCATTATTCTGAACCAGACTGTACTCAAGCCCAGACCATCATGTTCTGCACCTCTGTTGACCCCCTGCAATTTTTGCCTTAAGCCCCCGCACTGCTGAGCCCGCGGCTTCATCGCTCTGCCTTGGTTTATTTGGGAGCGGGGCAGAGCTGCCCTGCTCTGTATCTGGAACCCAATCCTGTAATGCTCCTTTTGCTTTATGGCATCTAATGACCACATGATTTATTTAGCTCCCTGTAACAAAGCCCCCGCTGTGCTGGAGTGTTGTGAGGGAGGGCAGGGAGGCGGCTGCTGCCTCGCCCTGTAACTGGAGCGACAGCACACCCGGAGCCCCCTTGGTGTTTATTTTTCCAAGTGCAGAGGAGAGCAGCACGTACCTGATGACAAGAGCAGGCAGCAGCTGGCATTGCTGCTCTTCAGATGGACCCTTGTCCCGGGGGAACCACGATGTCCCTCTCTTCCTATTTCTCTGGCATTTTGCAATGCTTAAAGAAACAAACAGATCACCCTTCCTGTGGGAGATGTTTATTTGCACTCTGTGCTACTCTTTTGATACCGGGCTGCAAGTGTGGTTCCTGAATACATTTTTTAAATGTGGTGACAAATTGCATTTAAATTCTGGCTTTATAAACATCTGTGGAAAAATGAAAGTGTACAGCTTCTGATGAGTGACACATTCCCCAGATAAGATGCCTTATTTCTTTTTTGAAGGCTCTTTCATTTAAAGAAGGAGTTTTGCCATAGGTTTGAGCAGAATTAGTATCAGACTCAAAGCAGATTTCTGGTAAGTCACTGTTTGATGGCAGAGTGCTGAATACACATCCATACTCCAGCTCTGCAGTGAGCTCAGGTGATCCCAGGCTGGAGGGACAGGCCCTAAGGCTTTTAATGTTTAATGCCCTCACTTCTTCTTATTTTGAAGGAAGCTCGGCAGCATTCTCCTGTCTCCTCTCTCTTTTCTCCTGACATTGACTCAGCATTCACCCAATTCCTCAGCTAACTCTTTCCATTCAATAAACCATCACAAAACTAAATAAAACCCTTGATCAGCAGAGTCCAAGTACTAGAGCTGCAGCAAGGCTGGTGTGAGGGACAGGGGAGAGACGGAGTGAGGCAATATCTCCCCTTCCAGCAGCAACTCAGACTCATTTCCATTTAAATGGCTTGAGCAGACTCTGCTCTGAGGCCCAGGGATCACTGGTGATCTATGAGCCTTATGAAATTAACTTCATCTGCTTTGAGAAACAATATTAAACAGTGAAATTAAAACCACTTATCCAGGCTGGTACAGCCCCTTGATTCAGAACGTGAAATGTCCCAGTGCTGTGTGACAAGAAATTCTCTGAAGATTTTCTTGTAGGTTCAGACACTACTGGTGTAGTATTTAAATGTGCTCACAACGTGGTTTCAGATGAAAAAACAAAATCTGGCTGGCTAAACATTTGTTTACTTTTCTAATGAGGCTTCCAGATATGATTTGATGCAGGTATATTTTGATAAATATCTACCATTATATATTTTACCAGGGACAAATCCTGTAACTTTACTCAGTCAAAACTCCTAGTGAAGATTTACGTGACTAAAAGCAGCCGTGTCAATTTAAGGCAGTTTTTGGCAAGTGTGCTTTCCCCAGCACACAGCTGCTTCCTTCTGCTCCACACTGCAGCCAAAAACCCTGTTCTTTGCAACTGCTTGTAGTGCTGAGAATGGGGAAACCAGCCTTGGAAGGAGCATGAGGAAAGGAAACTCCTCTAAGTTGTTTTGGCTGTAGAACATTTTGTGTTAAACCAGGGACTGAAGGAACACAGGGACCTGTCTTTGATCCATGGAACATCAGGATGACTTAGAACAATAGCAGTGACTTTGTTAACCTTTCTTCTATAAACTATTACCAATTAACTAGATAATAGGCAATGTAAAAAAAAATGTTGGCTATGTTTGTTATAAGATCATGCAGAAGGATTTACTCCTGTAGGAATTATTAGATTCCAGTGAAAAAATAATGAATATGTGTCTGTAATGACACTGCCCTGCTAGCTGGTGTGGTCACTAGGTAGGGCAGCCACATCTGTGAGGTCTGGGGTTGATGAGATCCCTTAGGGATATTATTTGGTTCATTAGGCTGCTGTTACTTGGATGGTTTCGGTGGCTAAACCCCAGGATTTTTATTTTTCCTTGATATCTGTGCTGCCACTGACCTAGTTCTGCACAGTGACTGCACAGCCATCTGTATCCCAGCTGATGCCAAGGAATGAAAATAACCCTGAGAGGTAACAGCCCCCTGGTGATGGGAGGGTTTATGGGCAGCACTTGCTATTTGTGTTGCTTCCCCTTTGGACTGTGCTTTCCAACACCTGGTAAAAAGGGCTGGGAAGGCAGAAGTGCTGGGCACAGCCCTGCAGGGCTTGGGGAGCTCAGCCAGCCCTGCCCACAGCTCCTCACTGGGGTTTACTTTATTCTGCCCTATGGGGCTCAACCAGGGACTGGTTTGCTGTATTTGGGGCTCTGTGAGGGAAGCCTGTCAGTCACAGCCATGAGAAATTATTTTAATGCTGAGTTTCTCTGCTGCCCCTGGTGCCTGTACGTATTTCTGTGGTGTTGGCACTGTCCAGTGGCACTAAACGGGCAGTGGCAGAATGCAGGGTGCCAGTGAACAGGGAGCAGGCATCTCACCTGGTTGTGTTGGACACTGATGTTTGCAGTTTTTATCCAGAACTGCAGGTTCCTGCCTTCAGGAGCTGCACATGAGTGCAGGACACATCCCAGCACAGTGCAGATTAGGCAGAAAATCTGTAAAGTAGCAGTAAGAGGCAAACTTTGGCCCATAATCCTAATTATTGCTTTCCTACTCACAAGCAGTTTTGTGCAGTGGCTTTGGTGTGCTCGGAAATGAAAGCTGTGCTGATGGCAACCACTGACAGCGTTATCAGGAGTGTCATGAGATTTCATGCATCTCTGAGAGCATCAGCTGTAAAAATTCCAGGCTTCCTTGAAAGTCTTAACTCTCAATTAAGAAATCTGGCATGTATATCAATATTTCTGGGTGTGAAGAAAAGTTTGAAAATATGTCCGTGTATTCTAAAGATTTAGGTAACGAAGGACAAGTAAAATGAACCTCAGCTCTGTTGTTTTGACAAAATCCTTTGTTTGTTTTAACTCTTAGCCCTATTTATTTTTGTTGCCATAAGTTTATCAACAGCAAACCTAAGCAAGCTTTGTGATTTGTAGATCTCCTGAGAATACTGTGGTTATTTCCTAGAGGTGATGAATGGATGGTGGAGCACTCATGGCTGGCACAGGGGTGAGGTTTCTGCCTTGGTTCTGTCACGTTCCCTGACACGAATGTGTTCCAGTGTTTTTAACTGCCAAGAGCAGCTGTAAATTCCCTCTGTGGGGGTGTCCCCATCCCATCTCATTCTATCATTACTAGTCACTAAACATCTTTACCCCATGATTGAATCCAAGGGTAGAGCAAAGGGCAATTATTCAGCCCAAATGTACAGCACTTCACGTGAAGGCAGTGGGAAGGTTTAATTGCTAATACTTGTGACACATGGATTTACTGTGGCACTTGGGGTCCTAAAGGAGCTCTTGCCTGCTCTGTGAGCTCTGCCCTGTGTTCCACGTGTGAGTGTGGCTGCAGAGGCCTCCTGGAATCCAGCCTTGGAAAAATGTGCCACCGTGAGATACACACCAGCAGAGCTGCGGACCGTAAGAAATATTTAATAACTTCTTTTTAAGGCAACTGGTTTATAAGTGAGGAAAGCATATGGAACATGTGATTTACAGTTGGGAATAATGTCATAATTAGTGAATGCTATTATCATACAGTGCTGTGTTTTAGTGCAAGTTACTGGAGAACCTTCCACTGGTTTAGAGCTCAGGTTTGGTGACACAGTGGTGACAGGGCTGTTTTCCCATGGCTTTGCAGTTTTGCAGAGCTTCAAGTGATTTGCTGACACTCTGCACCTCGCAGAGGCTTTCAGCACCTCAGGTTAGGAGGGACTGTGCTTGTTTCCAAGAGTCCTGCAGTTTTTAATGAGTTTGTCTTGACAACAGCGTGGTAAGGAGAGTGTTGTTCATCCCCAATTTACATACAAGAGACACTTCATGTAAGGGCCCTTGAACTCAGATGTCTGCAGAGTTCTCTCACAGAGACAAGTCGGGCACTGTGCTGGCTCTGGAAAAGTCTGGACACTCTCAATTTTGATGTGTTGAAATGTCTTTTAAGAATCTCCTTATATAAGGGCCAAGTCCTACAAAGATCTGTGACGAATCCCAGAGCCAAACCAAACTCTCCACAGTGCACAGCTCTGCTGCAGAGTTCAGCTGTTCATGTCCTGGGAGAGGCAGGAGTTGGCGAATTAACCCCCTGAGGTGCAGGCTGGGAATGATGGCTTTGACTCCCTCTATTTTCTCATGTGGTATGCTGGAACCTTGATTATTCCTGTAGGTCTGAGGCCAGGCTTGTCTGCAGCACTCTGCCAAAGGGATCATTCTATGAGAGACCTGCACAAATGTTTCAGTGGCAAAAGGAATGTACAGGGGCTCCTGCACAGAGGAGGCATGGCTGGAGTCACCAGCTCTGCCCCCAAACCAGAGCTCTGCTCAACACCTGGCAGGAGGATTGCTCAGGTTTGCCTTTTTCCCACAGTCCAGGATTTTTTTCCTTCTCATTTCTTGGACTTCTGGAAATGTCCCTTCGTCTCCTGTTGTATTGGAGGACACTTGATCAGATACCAAGTCACTGGTGGGTGAAAAACAGGATTTAATGCAATGACTAAACACTGAGTTAGTTACTGAGTAACTTCTCCATACTTGGAGAGTTACTGATCACATTATGTGCTGGTGAAAAAAAATTGGCTTGCGGGATGGCCTATTTGTACACAGGATTTTGAAGAGAAGCCTGGGTGGTTGCTCACAGAAAAACCTCAAATATGGATTAAATGAATCATCAGTGAATGGTATTCCAGAGTCTCTCCATGCTCAGGAGAAGTGGATTGAGACTTTAGCAACAAAAGGATCCCTGTCCTCGCCAGCAGCCCTGCTGAAAACCCAGTTCCAAGCTCACTGCAATGGCATCAGCACAGCCCTGCTGGAGAGCGGGGTGAGGCCAGGCACAGCCCAAAGGCTCAGCCTCTGTCCCACTGGACACCACTCTTCTGCTTCTTCCTTGTAAAAACAACATAGCCACAGGTGAGCAGATTACTTTGAAATGCGGAAGGAATTGCCCAGTTTTCCCTTGAGAGACAATACACAACAAATCACAGAGCTGTGGCCTGCATGCATTATCCAGCTTAGTTTGAGGGAAAAAATAGTGGCACAAAATCAGCTTATTTTTTAAGCCCAGCTGAAAACTAGAAGGAATTCATCTCACTGGATAAGGCCATTATAAAATGTATCAGGCTTCATCACATATATTTGGAGGCAGAAAGAATTTATGACAGAGGCTTGTGTTGATTCAGTCACACAAAGTAGATGAAAGCCTCAATCTGTGTGCCTTCTGTGCTCTTTTATAAACTAAATATTTTTAAATAATTTTTTTAAAACTTGCAGCATATGAAACACAGCTTCAGAGCTGCCTTGAACTGCATTAACTTTTACTGTACAACCCTTTTTCTCTCCCCCTTAGAAAGCAGTACATAATCTTTTAAGAAAATCAAATCTAACTACTTTTTTGGATTCAATCTAACTGCTTTCAATTGGATTTAATTCGTTTGTCTAGCAGTGCTTCTCGACTGCCCCAGAGCGAGGACTCGGCCGGTGCGCTGTGACCCCGCGCCGGGGACAGCACGGGACGAGGTGCAGCGGAGTGAGGGATGCTCCTGGGGCGGCGACATCCCGGTGGGATGCGCAGGAGTGCACTGGGTTGCAGGGCGGAGAGGCCTCACCTGCTCTCTCCTCTGTGGCCTTGGCAGCATGTTCATGGAATTTTTCGGTCGTGCCCACGTGGGAGTCGTGGCCGGCGGCCAAGAGCTCAGGCAGAAACAGCCCCGTCGTTAATGATTGACTGGTGAGATAATGAAATAGCCCAGCCCACTGTTTGCTTGCTTTCCTTCTCCACTGCCACTGCACGGCTGCCGTGCACCGCAGTGCCATAACCCACAGGCAGTGTCCAGCCTGGGACACTCACCCGTGCAGCCGTGATGCCCCCGGAGCCGCCGGCTGCCCCTGGGACATGCCGGTGCTGTGGTGACCAGGTGAGAGATGGGAATCGCCTCCGACGCTTGGGAGTGCATTGGAAACTCTTCGGGCTGTGATAGGCACAAGTTCTGCTTCACTGACTTGGAGATCCTTTCTGCGAGCACAGCTGGAATGTGGAACCAGAGAATTGGCTTCTGTTTTATAAAGAGAATATTGGAGGTAGAGAATTTTCACTGTCTATACTCACTGTGAACATGCCCTCAGATTGCTCAAGGTAACAGGTAACCTGGTCTGTGCAAGGTGTCCCTACCCATGGCAGGGGGGTGGAACTGGATGAGCTTTAATGTCCCTTCCAACCCAAACCATTTTGTAGTTCTGTGATTCTAACTAAACCAAACATCATTTCAGTATGTGGGTATATTTTAGGTGCCTGAACCTGGTACATACTGTCTGCAGCAGTCACTGTGCTGTCTATGTGTGTATTTGCTTTATGCAAGAAAAGAACGAAAAGAACATTCTGGTTACTCTGTTGCTTATATTGTGTTTGCTGTAAGTCTGGAGAAAGGTGATTCTGCTGACCCATGGTCTCAGTAACTGCTCCTTAACCTGCAGATGACTGCCTGTGTTTGGGGAGGGATTCAGTGAGACCCTGGGTGCAGACCTTGGACGCCCACAGTGTCTGTGTCCGCAGGGCTCTGTGCGTGAGCTCTCTAGTCTGTCCTGACAAGCAGACTTTACCTCATCTCAGCAGTGTCCCTTGAGCAGCTGAAGGATACCACACACGTCCTTGGACCTCACAGGGTTTGATGCAGAGTTTGTGTGATGCGTGGTGTGCGGTGCTTGAGACGCACCCGGCCCTGCTGGGAACTTGTGGCATCGTGGCACACGTGCCAGTGTGGGGGTGCCAGTGGCATCGTGGCACACGTGCCAGTGTGTGGTTACTTGTGGCATCGTGGCACACGTGCCAGTGTGGGGTGCCAGTGGCATCGTGGCAGGCACTTACAGGTAGGTGGTTTGCGAGGTCTCAGCACAGAGAGGTGCAGAGTGTGCTCAGTGCCAGCTCGGCAGCGCGGGGCAGGCAGAGCTGCTGGTCCCTCTGGGGAGGGATGACTTGAACTTGGTGCAAGAGCCCGTCCAGAGCCCAGCGTGAGCTGGCTCATGGAGGTGGTGTGAGAAGACAGCATGATGTTGGAATCCCAGGTGTCCAAGTGCTGTGTTTTTTATCAATTCTTTCTCACCCCCAAGAGCTGACTCTGCTTTCGGGTACCTTGCAGAGCATCTGCTGCCAAAGTCCACGTGCTCCCATCTGGAGGCACCCTCCTGTAACTGCCCGGAAACAGAGGAAGGCGCGGGATGTATCTTGGGAAATATTAAAACCACATTTTGAAATGTTTAACCTGGGGTTGAAAGCTGTCTTAGGCACACATGATTGCACCAGGCCACCTGAACTTCAGGGCTTGTCCTCTGGACCTCTGCAGGTGGAAGATGGCATTTTCATAGGGAAATGCGTGAATGGAAACAAATAATTGAGGACAGAACTGAATTTGTAACAGAAAAATTATCTTCAAAACACTGAAATTGTCAGTGCGTTATAGTGTGTAAGTGACCAATCTCACCCCTGCTGTTGGCATGGACAGTTTAGAGTGTCTCCTCAATCCAATACAAACACAGGAGCTCTGCTCTATCCTTGAGTGTGCAGATTATATGGGACTTTTTAAAACAAATAAAATCTAGATCCATGTTAACTAGGTGAGGTAAGGGGTCTGGCAGGTGGACATTTTTACACAGAAAATAGCTACCTTGGAACAAATGCACATAATGATCCTCTGGCACAGGCAATGTTTGAGGCTGATGGTGAAATGCAGGTTGTAGAGGACTTAAAAGGTAAGTTTCTGTAGAACAGATTAAACGTGGAAAAGTGGATCTGCAAAAACTCACACGTCTCTGTTTGGGTGGGGGTATGAAGTGCTACAGACAGGGAATTGCTGTAGGAGATCCTCTCAGTGAAACTGTCACTGCTCTCTGAATTACTCACCTGTTGTCAGAGGTGAATACCTGTCCTGGCATTACCTGCTTTGGGAAGGTGTCTCACAAAGCTCTGGGTGCTGCCTTTTCCAGAACTGAATGAATTTTTGCTTTCCCCAGTCTTTTTCCTCTGACATTTCCTGTCAGTTTTGCAGCATGTCTGGATGGAGGCTGAGAGAGGATGGGTTCAGTTTAGGTATTAGGAAGAAATTCTTCCCTGTGAGGGTGGTGAGGCCCTGGCACAGGTTGCCCAGAGAAGCTGTGGCTGCCCCATCCCTGGAGGTGTTCAAGGCCAGGTTGGACAGGGTTTAAAGCAACCTGGGATAGTGGAAGGTGTCCCTGTCCATGGCAAGGGGTTGGAACAACATGAACTTTAAGGTCCCTTCCAGCCCAAACCAGTTTGTGATTCTGTGATGCTCTTTGCAGATCAGGGGTTTGATTTCTGCCCGTAATTCCAAGCAACCCCCACCCCACCACTAAACCTTCACTAGTGTATCTACTGGATATTTCCAGATTATTTTTAACTGCCATTCCAGTTTTCCATTGTTTGTTGTGGAAAGCAGTGATATGTTTAGTGCGATTAAGCATAAATGCTTATGAACTCTGCCCAAATGAGCTATGGGAAAATACTGGAATGCAGTATTTGCCAAAGGAACAGAGCAGTCTAATGTATTATGTCTTGTGTATATTTGGTGGTTTCCTCTTGTTCCAGTGGAATGTTCTGTAGTAACTGGATATTGCATTACTGTCTGCCCCAGCTCAAAGGCAGGCACAATTATGTTTAACATCTGGATGAATTAGACTGAAAGCAGACATTCTCTGGAAAGAAATAGTTTCTGTTTTCTATGTCAAAATAAGAAAGTTAAAGAGATAATGGTTTTTTAAAAATACCAAATTAATTAATATGACTTCATAATTCTTGATTTGTATACAAGAAAATGGAAGTGCTAATGTTGTTTGCTAATTTTATTTTACACTGGCAGTGTGCTGTGAAAGAATGGGAAGGTTACATGATTTACTGAGGGTAGTAATGTATTTAAAAAATTAATTTGCAGTTAGGAGGAGTGCTGAGGAGGCAAGAGGGCTGGGTTCTGCTCCTGCTGTAGGACTCAAAAAATTTCATGGTAAGGCGGAGTCCTACTGGTGTGGCAGTGTATGATTAAAGTTTGTAAGATATACCCTGAGGTACAAGGAGATTGTTTAGTTAGATGAAGCTCCATCTCCACATCTCCCTTCATTTCCTCTCTGTTCCTCTCACGTTTTCCGTCTCCTCCTCACCCACGTTCAGAAGTTGTCCAGGTACCACAAGCTGATTCCTGTGCTCTCCTGTTCTCTGGGAGAATCTGGGTGAACCAGCCTGACCACGTCACTCCTCTGCTCTGGGAAGGTCTGGTGGGATTCTCTGTTCAGTGTTTTACCTGCAGGTATTCCCTAGATGGAAATGACTTTGGGAATGTAGTCAAGAGAGTGTGTTTCTGTGTCGTTCATGAAATTCAGAGCACAGAGTCTAAAGCTTACCAAGTTCAGCAAAAAGTTTCTCAGTATATTTAGGGACCAGAGAATGAATTGTTTGATCCATCTGAAGCCTTAATTTCAATTATAAAAATGCATATACTTATATATATAAATAATATATATAATCCGACTTTATTAAGGCGAACTGGACACTGCCCCTTGCCCAGCCAGTGCCTCTGGATCCATCCTTGTCTAAAACTGGAACTGCAGCAGGAATGTTTGTTCTCTTGGCAGGTTTGTCTCTGGAAAACATAACAACAGCATGGAGAAATTGGAATCTGCAGTCTTGTTCTGTCAAGGCCTCTTGGACTGCAATTACAGAGGCGTCCATAAAGCTTCTGAGAATGGTTTTATATTAGAATAAAGCATATGTAGGTGCCAGAAAACCACAATTCTTCCAAGATAAGATGACTTCATGATGTTTCCCAGCCAGCCAACACTCACTAATAACTTTGAGTGAGCGTCAGCTCTCCCAGAGCTCTGATAAAGCCGGGAAAGGCAAATTCTGATCCAGGCAGTGCTGGGAACACATTGGGTTTGGGATGTGTGGCAGCTGGTGAAGCTGCCTGTTATAAACATTTGGATTTTTCTAATTACAGGCAGTTGATAATGAACATGTTTTTAAAACTGTGCTTTCACAGATTGCTAACCAACTTCTACCAACTCATAGGATTCTGGACTGAAACTACATGTCAGTGGAAGGAAATGTTGAACTAGGTTACCCCTATTTAGAGGCCAGTTTCTTCTGTTGTGAGCTTGACTCACTGCTTAAGCTGTGGGAAGCTCAGTGCAGCCAGGAGTAGGTCAGGGGGACTATGAGAATTTTATTTTTCTCTGATGCTGCTTGGACAGTCTTGTTGGGAAGCAGTCAACAAGGTAGAAATGAGAAAACATCTTTATTGTATATATTACTAATTAAATTCTATTCTATTAATTAATTATTTATTAATTCTAAAGACATATGCTTAAAAATTAACAGTGTCATTAGATTTTTTGTTTTCTCTTTTTGATTTTTATTACTTTAGAGTCTGTAATTTTTTAATGCTCTTGTGGTGTTTTCGTAGCCTATAAAAGCAGTATGGGGGTAAATTTATGGCATCAAATGAACTTGACTGGATTTTTAAAAGAAATCAGGAAAAGTATGATGAAATTAGAAGGGATGAAATGGAAATGATTGGTGAAGAAATGCATACATTTGGGATGAAACTGTGATTTCTGGCAAAAGCATTTTTTGAGAAGTACATACAGAGGTAGAAGCAACAAGAAGTGTTTGGTGTTTAGTAGATTAGAGACTAATGCTGGTGGAAGCCAAGAGACATTTTTGAGGCTGAATAAGGAAAGTCAGGGAATTCAAGGACAATGGAGAGGTATGTGGCGGGTGACTGCCCTAATTAAAAGGTCGGACTCTGCTGGGTGCCCAGAAAAGGTCTCTCACAGGGCTGTGAAGAATTGCCAAACTTGATCTTCCTCGTCAAATCCTAGGCCAGAGATTGGGCCATGGCTCTCGGCTCCAAAAGTGTTTTATTTGGGCCACAGCTTTTCACCACCCAGTAGGCACGTTAGGTAAATGCCAGACGTTCCTGTCCAGCAGTGAGGTGTCATCCCTGTGGGAAGTGACGCCAGGAAGGTGTAGGATGGACCCATTCTGGCACTGTGGCTGCAGCAAAGCTCCCGTGCTAGTCAGTAGGGATCTCTTCCCTCTCTGGGGAGCCTGGCACAGCCGGGTGAGGAGGTTTAGGAAGGTTTGTCTACGCCCCTACACAAAAAATTGAGAGGCATTTTTATCACTTTCATCCTTCTCTGAATTTCTCACGACTCTTTGGCAGCTCCAGAAAGCCTCAAGTCTGTATCCATGGGTTTTACTGGAAATGTTTACATTCCTCAAACTATGGTGAAACTTATTTCTGTGCACACAAGGCATAAACCTCCTCTAAACCCCACTTAGGCTCTGTTTTGAGCCTGGGTGACACTCTGACTTCCCTGGCTCCCAGCAGCAGGGTGAGCTTTCCACTGGGTCTGGAAGCCAAACATGAGAGTTTCTCCTTGGGTGTTGATGCACAATATCCTTGGTGACCATTAGCTACCTGCAGGATAGTTCTGGAAATTGCACTAAATGAGAAATTTGGGGGTTAGAGTCTTCAGAAATCCTAGCAAGAAAAATACAGATTAGCAGAAAGCGTGCTCTTTAAGTCAACTAAAGGGGATGTCATCTGCTATGTCTGCTCTCCTGTTTGAAACCTAAAACTGAAAGTCCAAGGGGATAAAATTGTTGATTCTGGGTTAGAGAAAAGTAATACTAATAGGACAGTATCTATTTTTTAAAAAGGCAGAGAGAGAGAGAAACAGTGATTTTCAGAGATGCTGGGCACAAAGGCCATGCCAGCCACGTTCTCCTCGATGTGATATTCTTCCATTTCTCTCACCCTTTCAACAGTCATGTCAAAGTGATGGAATTTGAAGACTTCAGACATTTGTCTGGAATTTCTGGATATTTCATGGTGTGGTCAAAGGGGCAGCTCTCATTTCCAGACATCTCCTATCTCAGAGATGCAGGCACTGAGAATGCATCCATGTTGTGCATGGACATGAGTTTCTGTCCAGGAAGACCTGGATGGAGATCTGGGAACTTGTGCTAGATCATCAACCAATGACCTACCAAAGGCTTCTAGGATGCCAGAGACTTTACCCAGTCTCTGCCATAGGATTTTGGGCTCTCTAGGCTGCCCTGGGACAACCAGTAGGATCACCTGCTAAAGCCAGAGTCTCTGAGATGATCTTTTGGTAGCAAATAGATCTCACAGTCTGGGGAGCAGATGGGTCAGGTGCTGTGGACTGTGCAACTGATTGGAATCTGAAGAATTTCAGCTAATATTTACATCAAGTGTTTACCCTTTGATAAGGAACTGGTCATTCACAAACATGGACATGGCATAATATTGGTAGGCTGGTCACGGTGTTTGCTTTGCATTTTGCACACTTGTTCTCTTCTGGAGAGCACTTGTGTATTGTAGTTTGATCCAGATTAACAGCTGTGGTTTTCCCCGTTATTTTCATGGAGCCATTTGTGTTAAAAGGGCAGTTCTACAGAAAGAGAGCTATGGAGGTTAGAACTCTGTTTGCATTTATTAAGGAAAATGCTCATTCTTGCTTCTGTGATGGAAAGATTCTGTTGGTAACTTCAAGGGAACTGCAGAAGTACACAAATGTAGTGCAGACTGTGTTTGGTGCCAGGGCTGTTTTTCCTGGATCGCTGAGGACAAATCAAAGACTTGATAGAGAGAATACCTGTGTTTCTGGTTATTTGTTTGAGCAAGCATTGTATGTAAGTGCAGGTGAGTTATGGATCAATTATGGCACCTAGCACATTCTAGATGAGGTCAAACAAGACCAAACTGTAAGTAGAAGAAACCTTGACCTTAAAAGACAGGTAAATTGTTGCCTGACTGTGGACTGGAGTCACTGGGTTTTCTCTGCACAGAGTTAATTCACCAGACATGAGGCTTTGACCTACTGAGTTGGTTGCAAAGAATTCAGGCTTGTGCAATGTGAATCAGTTTTCCCTAGAACAGAAGAGGCTGATGTGGTGACTGGTATTTAACAGTAATCTGTGAGGGACTGGAGGCTTCAGCAGAACAGGAGCCAACACTGAACACTCAGGGACTGTTTGATAATGTTTGGGTGAAGAGGTTTTAACGCAAGCACTGGTACCTGAGCTGAGAAACTGATAGTGCGTAAATGCAGTATGGGGATTCCCTGGCACTGCCTTTCTACTACTATTTTATTTTATTTTTCTGCTATTATTACAGTGGAAACTTGGAACAAATCTCGTTTTGAGATGTAAGGCATCATTATCTTAGCCCAGCCATCCTTGTGTGCAAAGCATCCTGTGTCATCTGGATTTTGTCCTTCCTCAACCATCAGCCTGCTGGGAAGCATTGGACGAGTCTCATTCCCTAGGAGGACCCTCTTTCTCTTCTGAGCATTTGCTCACCTCATCTTTCTAGTTTGTCAGGTCGATAAAGCAAAGAGTGTGTGCTTTACGTTGCAAACTGCTTCACTTAGAGGGCTGTGCTCTGTGTGAGGTCTCCTAGGTAGTACTGGGGTAAATATAATAAACCAGCGGATGGAAGTCAAGTTAGTCTCTGTTTTTAACAACAAAAAACAACAAACAAACAACTTGAGATCTTAATAGGTTGACAGTGGCTTTATTTCTTCCTTGGGCATGGAGTGAATGTACTTCCCTGCATCCCTACACTGTTAATACACTTCCCTTCATCTTTCAGTGATTTTGGTTCTGATATACTTTAATTTAACATTCTTCTTCTTCTTGCTTTCAGTGGTTCACAATGAAAGTATTGCAAGCCTGTCTGGAATGTGCACGTTGTATTCCAGCCTTGCCAGAGTACTTCTGAGACCCAGAGACATTGCAGTCCATGAGGGAGCTCTGCCACCCCCACGCTGAGAACAATAATGTAGTTGTTCGTGTCAGTTGAGTTTTAAGTATATTAATGATTTTCTCTAACATGGGAAAGAGAGAGCAGCTTTCACATAGTTCTTTAAATGCATTAGGATCAATGATTCTGCTGCCAGGGTTTAGGAAATATCTTCTCCAAAAGAAATATGACAAGTTTTCTCTAAGGTATGTTTCAGTATCAGTCAGAGGTTCTTACCTCAGTCTAGTAAGATACTGAAATTTTATTTCCTATTATTTCTGGTACCAACATAAAAACCTGAGTCAAAAATGCTTCACTGTATTTCCAACTTCACTGTAAATCCCAATCAAGAGCTTGAAACAAATGGGGGGAAAGAGATCTTGGGAATGACTGGTATAGGAAATCAAGAGAGTACTTTCATTGATAGACAGAAACCAAATCAAAACTGTTATTTGGATTCTACACATTGCTGTGAAAAGTTAGAGCCAAGTTCTTGTTGTAAATCAGTGTGGTTCCATTCATTTCCATGGAACTGTGCCAGCACATCCCAGACAAAGACTTGGCTCAGTCTATTAATAGCACTGTCAGCTTGGAGAGGTTCCTCTGGGAGAAAAATTTGATTAAAACAAGAGAGATAAGAATGACAGAGGAATCTGCCCTCTGGGTCTCTTGTGGAATGTGGCTCCCGTGGGGTTTGATCCTGTGCACCCCCAGGTACTGCTGAGCTCTCCCAGCTCAGCAAGACCCAGCAGCTGCTGCCTTGGGCCAGACTTGCAGGGCACTGGTTTGCCTAGGAAATGCACCTGCAGAGTGGTGCCCTGTGGTACAGTCCCGGTCTGCAGTTCGTGGCAGTGCCATCATTCAGCTGATTTTTTTTCTCTGCAGCTTCAGAAAATCCAAGATTTTCCTTTCACCAAGTATCCAAGGTTTTATTTCTTTAAGTTCCTCAATCCGCCATGGTGAAAAGGATGGGGAATGTCATCAGTAGCCACTGATGCTTCATATTTCCTGTGTGACACTGTTATTCAGGGATAGACAATTAAATTTCACAGCTGTGTTTTAGATCATCTGTAAAGAGGGAGAGAACTCCAGGCATCCTTGAGTTGGTTTCTTACTGAAATCAAAAAAAAAAAAAAAACCAGCAGAAGTTCCCACTATTTGGTGTTAGGCTGTTTTCATTTCCCAGAAACTAGTTAATTTATTTAGTGAGCCCCACCAGTCCAAGTTTCATTTATAGATTAACTTGTGTATTTTGGCTCCTATCCATCTCTTCCTTTGGCTCAAAATGAATGATACCAGGACTGTCTTTGAAACAAGGCAGGAATGTGAAGGTTTTTTTCTATAAAGAGCAGCATCACTCTGAAACCTCTCCTTCTGCCAGCTTTATGAGGCCCTGCCACAGAAATAGGATATTGGGAATGGCTGGTAAGTGTCTGGTGAGTGCAACCTTTATGAATAAATCAGACACATAATATTCTGGAGGGATCTGGACACCATTTGTGCCTCCTCAGAAGGCTGCTGGAGCAGCTTGTTCATGAAGCTTTTCAAGACTGTTTTTTTGCGTTCTTTTAATAACTAATCAGTCTCTAGGGATGGTTTAAATGAGAATTACTAAACAGGTAACTGGATAGCACCTCTCTGGTGCCAGGTTCAGTTTTATCAGGGGTTCTACAGCCTGTGTTAGGGAAGCTGGCAGAGGTGGCTGAGGGGGTCACACTGTTGGTGTGAGAATCTCCTGCTTGTCTTCTCTTGGCCCATTGGGTGGCTGCTTGTGGAGATCCATTTGTTGAACTAAACCTACAGGCATCATGCACAGCAGAGAGGAACTGTCAAGTGCTTCTGACAAATACAGGCTGTTTTCCAGACTCTCCAAAAATTGTGTATTTGTCATACATGAACTCTATGCTGGTGCTTTTTTCTAGTCCATTTGGTAGTTTGCAGGGGAGTTCCTAGCTTCAGCCATAAATATTTGTCTGTCTTATAAAATCTGTGATTTGGTACCGACAGCAGAATGTATCATCAAGATGTTCTGTCAGTCTCGAGCCACCTTCTGTAAGACTGGGAAAGGTTTTCCAGGATGTGCAATGAGAATCCTCCCACTGAGTCTTTGTCACACATTTCTCTTTTTTTTTAGGATCCTCTAGATATTACTGGAATGTGACTACTGAGAAAAATGTTCATTTCTAGCAACTCGGTTGTGGACTTTTAATCAGGCTTGGATTTCTGGAAATACTACAACATGACTTCATCTGGGAATGACATAGAAAGATGGACTCACAGGCAAGGTGGCAGAGTTGGGAAGCTGGTAGAGCCTGTGACCTCTCCTGAAAATGATCATCTCTCATCAGTGAAGTCGGTCAGCGGCGTGGACCATCCCTTGCACCTCCCTGGAAGAGCAGACTCTGCTTACAGCTCCTTCTCAGGGGGATCAAATGTTCCAGAGTACCCCATGCCATCATGCCGTGGTGAATCCTGCTGTGTGCCTCCAGAGCAGGTGCCCTACATGGACTCGGACTATGTAACAGGTATTTATAACCTCAGTGCTGCACACGCTGACCTCAGATCCCCCCAGCCATACAAGGCACCAGACCTGAGCACCCACGACAGCTCCCACAGCACCAGCCTCGCAGATCGCTGTGGAACCACTCCGGCACAAAGGACTTTAAATCTGGGACCTCCAGCCCTGGCAGCACCTCCACCATCCCCTCCCACACGGCTCGATAGCTATAACATCGCTAACAGACACTTGGAAAAGTCAAGGGGGCGACGGGGCTCCGGAGGACGCAGTGAGTGTGGTGTGCAGCCAGGTCCTGGCGCGCAGGACAGCCAGCTGGCAGGTGGGGAGGTACCGTGGAGTCAACGCCGGGATGAAGTTGCAGAGCAAGGTATAGGGCCTGCTAGGGAAAAGACTCTGGAAGACAAGGGCCTTTCTTCTGATACTACAAATGACGTACCAAAAGTTCGGGCGTTAAAGACAGAGGAAAATGGAGAGTGGAGCCCATCACAACAACCCGCAAAGAGAAGCAATCCACACATTTTCAGCAGACCTTCTGTGTTCATTTTTCAAGAATATTTAAAGACAGACTCTGTGGTGAATGTCCCCAGAATACTTTCTGCTTTTAATTCAGTCCATTCGAATAAAATTCCCAAAGAGATGAACTCTAAATCCTATGACCGAGCACATTCCAACCCCAACACTGTTAATGATACACAAGAAGTCAAACAGTGTCCCTGGTGTGTGCGTAAGCCAGGTACCAGAGAAGCAGCTCTGCCAAGCACTGTGCCAGGACCCAGCCAGAGGAAAGAGTCCTTGCCCTGTGCTCACGGCCTGCTCCATGCCGAGTGGCATTCAGACACGGATCAGGATGTGTTTGAGGGCAGTTGTGACATAAAATATACGGAGAACGCTCTTCTAGTTAAAAATTCTTCCAGGAAGATGAATAGTTGGACAGACAAAAATCAGGGCTATGATTCTGAAGGAAAAATTGGGAGTGATGTTAGGGAACCTATCCTGAATCAGCAAGCCAACATGCAGAGATCACCACTGTCCTGCAGCCGCGAGGCTGTGGAAGTGGAGCACCCTCAGTGTGAGGAGTCGGATCAGGGAAGGAAGCAATGCTGTGATAGCACAAGCCAAATGGCTTTTTTCAGACCAAAGGAAGATTCCACATCTCAGTTACTACATGAAGTCCAGAAAGAAAAACAGGCTAATAACAACAGTCCCGACCTCAGCAAGTGTCTAGAACAAGAGGAAGCTCCTGTTCTGAAACACCAACCTGTATTTCAAACACAGCTCTCAAGACAGCTTTGGGAGGACCATGCTGGTGAACAAATAACCAGGCAGGCGACTCCCATGCTTTACTATCTTTCTGCAGGAAAATCCACCAATATCCTGCACCCCAACGAACTCACCCACAGTACAGAGGACTCAAGGAGCTCACCAAAGGAAATTCCTCCAAGCAGCTACATTGCCTCAGCACGGTGTCTAGAGATACAAAAGGAAAGCCATCAGCTTCAGAGGAGCAACCACCACCACCAGTGCAGTGCTGATGATCTCCTGCTCCAGAACAAAGATCTCATTCTCAGGAGTCCTGCTTCATTCACAGATGAGACCTTCCAGAATGACTATAGAGAGAAACTTAAAGTGGCTCAGAAAAAGGTCCTCAAAGAAACCTCCTTTAAAAGAAAAGACTTACAGATGAGTTTGCCTGTCAGACTGAGACAGAAGTCCTCTAAAAGGCCATCAATTGAACACCTTCGGTCTTTCTCATTATCCAGTGCAAGCGAGGATGGCAAACCTGTTCCTTGCTCCCTTTCTCATCTAGAATCTTTGGAAAGTTTCAATAGAGATGAAGAAATAAGGAGGCCGCAAAAAGATCAGGCAGTGGGGAGGAAAAGAGTAACCAAAGAGCCAAAGAAACTGTGCTATTCTGAGCCTGAGAAGCTCGATCACCTAATGGATAAGGAAGTATCATGGAGTCAAGTTAGGGATGAAATCACTGAGCAAGACACAGTGGCAGCCAGGAGAAGGGCTCTGGAGAACAGAGGAAGGGCACTTTCCAGTTCAGGTATCTCCAGGACAGAGCTGAAACAAATCCAGCAGAGTGCACTGATCGAATACATGGAACGAAAGATCAGTCAGAGACCATGTGGCTCACAACACCTCCCCGTGCATATGCCACCTCTGCAGAAGAGGCTGTCACATCCCAGAGGGCCTCCTGGCCAGATTTCCAATCCAAATGGGAGCAAGAAGATGCAAAATGATGAGGTTTTCTGCCAAGTTCTTTCTGAACAAAAATCACCAGACTTTTTTCCTCCTTTGGCTTTTGTTCCCCCGCTGAGCGTGACCAGCAGGTGTGATCCCAACAAAGGGGATGGGAGCTGCACCAGCAAGTGTCCATCATCTGAAAGTGTCCCTCCGGCAGGTGATCCTGCATTTAGGAGAGCTCCCGAGAGATCAAAATCCACTCCTTCTTCCACACAGGTATGACAGATATCCGGTACCTAAAGGGGGCCTAAAGAAAGTGAGAGAGGGACTTTATACTCTTTACAAGGGCCTGGAGTGACAGGACAAGGGGGAGTGGCTTCACACTGACAGAGGGCAGGGTTAGATTAGAAATTGGGAATAAAATAAAATCTTCCCTGCGAGGGTGGGTGAGGCACTGGCACAAGTTACCCAGAGAAGCTGTGGATACCCCATCCCTGGCAGTGTCCACATCCAGGCCGGACAGGGCTTGGAGCAACCTGGTCTAGGGGAAAGTGTCAGGGCCCATGGCAGGGGGTTGGAACAAGATGATCTTTAAGGTTTCTTCTAACCCAAACACTTCTGTGATTCTGTGTTGATAGTAACTATTGTTTGAGTACAACTTATGACTATCTACCTGGTTTAGAGAACTGTGAGACTATTCACATGAAAACCTGCTGAACATCATGAATTTTCTTATTTTTTAAAGCATGCAGTACAGATATGATAGATGCAGAGGAGATGACATTTGCTTAATCTCTAGGGAGTGTTGTGTAGCTATTAGAAAGCAAAATGCATGCTCTTCTTTGCAGTGGGCAGGAGAAATAATCTGGGAGGATTCTGAGAGAAACTCTATCAACTCTAACAAGCTGTGAATTTATGATTGATGAAAAATCCATTATTCATGGAGATGTTTTGTAAGAAAGTATTGAGGGCAAAACATTCTTTTTTGTGAAAAGTCCAAGAGAATGGCATAAGGATGGAAACCTGGTAGCTGCTGACTGCAGTGGGTACTCAGTCTGGAAAGAGCCATTTCTCATTCTGCAAGGGCAGAGGTCAAGGCAGGGAGGACAAGGGGTGCCTGTGTCAAGGACACACTGTGGCCGTGCTGTCGGCTCTGCTCGAGGGCTGGACAACGCCGGGCTCTGAGGGTCCCTTCCAGAGCTACCGAAGGGTGGGTGCACAGGGGCTCTGGCACTTGGAAGATGCTTTTGCAGGGAACGTGCTGCAGGCTGGATGAGGCTATTTGTGCTCCAGCAGTCGTTGTTGTTAACGACAGCAGCTTCATTAGAGCCCTATCCCAGGAAAGGTCATTATAGAGAGAATTTTATGAATTATCAACCTTTTTGGCACCTGAATTTGAAAGACAGTCGCTGTCAATAGCGTCGAGCAGAATAAATATAAACGGGTCAGAAAATAAATAATTTAACATGCCACTAAAATTACCCTACTGAAGAGACTGACAGACTTTCACCAATGCTGAATTCCTGAATTGTTACAAGAGTAGAGGTGTTATTTTGTTGCCAGCTGTTCATGCGTTTCTCTGCAAAAAAGAATATGATGCTACCTAGGAAGAGCATAATAGCAATTTAATTAATAAAAAGACAGACAAACCAAAAAAAAAAAAGACAAACACAACAACAAACCAGAATCAAACAAACCTTCTCCCCTAGAAAAAATAAACAACAGCAAAAATCACCCAACAAAACAAACCACAAACAAACAAACAAAAAGCACAAACCTCGGTAAACCTACTCGGAGATCTACTGTCACCTTCTGCTTCTGGGGATACCAAACACGGGAGTAAAATGAAGCAGGTGCCTCGCCTGAAGTGCTGGTTGCCCCAGTGTGCTGTTTTCCCTTCCAGGACACGTGCAGATGTGCCAGAGGTGCAGCAGCACCGTCCCGGCGCCCTGGGAGCTGCCTCGGCACCCGCAGGTAAGGCTGTGGAGCGGTGCCTGGCACGGCCGATGTCCCAGCGGGTGAGCCCCGGCCGCAGCCGCGGCTGGCCGCTCTCCTCGTTCTGCCTCGGGATCCGTCGTCGTCCGCATGGGAATGTTCGCCCGCTCCTGTTTGGGACAGAATCCTTTCTGCGTGTGAAGCGGGAAATGCCGGGTGCCCCCAGCAGCTGTCCCTGCAGGGCCGGCTCCGGCGGATCTCTGGGATCACAGCTCCCTCCTCCGAGCTCTGGCGAAAACAGCGTTTCCAGCAGCTCGGATACACCCAGTCCTGGAAAAGAGTGTGATCCGACTGGTGTAATAGCGGGGGTTGAAGTGGTTTTTTTAAGGAAAAAAATACTGTGCCGTTTACACATCGCTAACTAGGAAGTTTGTGTTTTAACTCTCCACATTTGCTTTGGTGGTTTGAGGAGCATCAGGGGAGTTAAACATCTGAACTCTGTCTCTGCAAGGCAGTAATGCTGACTCCTGTGTTGTAAAGGAATTTCCACTCTTTCAATCATTCAAAAATATCCACATGGTTTCTGGAGGCTTGATTAGCTTATGGGGAAAAAATGCACATTTTTAGCAATATTTTGAAGTTTTTCTTAAATTTCCTAGTTTAGCAGGTCAGCATGAAAGTAACGGAAAGTTCTGGACAGAACTGTAACTTCAGAAACATGTATTGTATTTGATCAAGGCTCTTAAGCAGTCTGCAAAAATATCTGTTGTAGAGGGAACGTCTCAAATAAAAGAAACTGTCTTTTTTCTTATAGTTTGTGTGATCTTGAGAAAGATGGATCCCAGAGTCATGAACATAATGACATACCTGGACGTGTGTGTTGTCAGGATAATAAGGAGCTGACTCCTGAAACATCTATTCCTATTCCAAGAAGTGGAAGCAAGGAAGGCACTCGAGTGGAGGAGGAATGCAGAAGTCAGTCTCCGAGTGGGAACGCTGCACTCCCATGCCCAGAGCAGCAGCCTGCAGCTTCTCCACAGCAGGGAATGCATCTCCACACAGCTCAGCCTCACCAAGGAGACAAAAATCCAGCCAAAAGTTTAATTGCACAGGAAACATCCGTGCACAGCAGCCAAGACCATCGTCCCCTGGAGGGAGAGGCTCTCCTGCCCCAGAGGAGGCTGCAGTCTCCTCTCGACCAGCGATACCAAGAGCTTGCTATGGAGATCATCGCCAAAGACAGTTCTCTGGTGCACATTCTCATGCCTCATCCTCTTAGAAAAACTGCTTTGGACCTGATGGAGGGTTTGTTTCCTGTTAACATTTCCATGCTGGATAAATCACACAGGAGAAAGGGAAAGGTACAGAATGTGCAGGAGAATGAGTAAGTAGACAAAAATTATCTAGCATTTTAATTTATTTTAGTGCGTTAATATTTACTAGTAGTAAGATGAACTTGAGCAAAATGTTTTATTTTTGTTTCATTAAAATATTTTAGCTTTCTGATTTACATACAAAGAAATATCTGAGGCTATGGGTATATGATGGAAGAAGAGTGGTTCAGTTATGCCTTATTAAAGGGACTGTGACAAACCTGGGCTATGAATCTCTTGCTCTGTATCTTCTGAAAAATTTAAAAAATTCCTGTGGTGAGAAGAGAGAATAGTGATCCTGAAGTCAAGATGAATAAAACTATGAACACAATGTTTGCAAAGAAAACTTCTAAGTGTTTGCTACAAGCGTTTATTTTGTGTTCCAATAGCAGGAAAGGTCATGGAGATGAACCAGAAGAATGTTCTAAATCTGAACATGAAACCAAGCAAAGGAGCAAAGATCCTGCCTCTAAGGGAAACCAAGTCCTGAAGAGGAGCAGAGACAGCACAAACGAGCTAGATGACATCACATCTAAGAAAGTATGTAGATGGCCATCACAGGGACCCCTGTTCCTCCGTCATGACAAAGAAATTATTATTAATGTCATTATTCCTACGGATATTTTTATCCCAATAATGTTTCAGATGTAACTTTGAATCAATTTTTGCCAGTAGGTGAAGTCCTGGCAAATCAGCATATTGATCATAAATGGTGGTATTTAAGTCCTGCCTGGTTTAACTCAGGTCTCTCATCCCATGTACTTCATGTCATTAGGAATGGATGTGTCTGGAACAAGCACGCAGGGTTGGTTAAAGATTTCCTTGCACAGCCAGCTCCTGTGCAGCAGCAGCTAACTCCCAATTTAACACTCTAATCTAATCTCAAAATCTCTAAAACAAATTAGAACTGGCAGCCTGAATAAGAAATACTTTTTTCCCTGAGAACTGGCAGCAGTTTCTGCACATTCCAGTGTCCAATTAATTCCATACATGCAGGCAATAGGGGTAGCTTGGACATGGCTGGACTGTGATAGAAGTATGGAGCTTGATGTGTGATTATGTAGCTTTGCAGAGTTACATGGGCTTTTTTCCCTGTAGAAACTCGGCCATGCTCCATCTCAGGTAATGGCAGTCTGCCTTCCTGAAGCTCCTCCTACTGTGCATATTACCCACTGCTGCTCCTGTTCCTGGTGGCATTGTCCAACTTCCAGAGAACCCAATGGTGTTCTCCCACTCGTCTTGAGTCTTGTTTCATAGGGAAACTTCTCAGTGTTTCCCTATCAAACAGCCTCATCTTACTGTTTGTCTACCCAGGCACTGTGGCCTGCTTGAATTGCCCGTGGAACTGACTTTTCCTGTGCATATGATAAATAAAATTCCAGTCAGTTCTCCCAAAGCTTGGTAGAGAGCTGTGACTTCACGCTCATGTCTTAGAGCACAACTCTGTGTAATCATGTTGTAATCTTTATTGCAGTTCCCTTCTGACTGATTGGAAGCTCTCCGAGCCAGGGAATATATCACCAGTTAAGGTGATTAGCAGTAATTTGCTTTTCAGAGTTTGAGAATTAAGTACAGCTTAGAAAATATTGTAATTTTTTGTGTTTTCTTTCCTGGAGCTTAAAATTATTTTATAAGTCAAAAATGTGCCAAAGAGAACGTGAAGAAAATCCATTCTCTAGAACCGATATGGATTCTCCTCGGCAAGAACAGCTTTCTGTGATTTTTTCTTTTTTCCCTTTGCAGCTGGAGCTCATGGCCAGTCTCCGATGCAAGCTGCAGGCGCTGTGGGAGGAGCGGGAGCTGGTTCTCTCGGAAGCCAGGGAGTGTGCGGAGCGGGGCGAGGCGCTGGAGGCCACCGTGCGGGGCCTGTGCAAGCCCAACGAGTTTGAGCGCTACATGATGTTCATTGGGGACCTGGAGAAGGTGCTCAGCCTCTTGCTCTGCTTGTCCAGCCGCCTCGCCCGAGTCCAGAATGCCATGAGCAGGATGGACGGCAACACAGATGCCGAGGAGAAGGTGCGTGACAAGAGAGGTGTTGAATTTGTTTGGTCCACTTCTCTCCTGGTGTGGGCCGGGGTTCAGTGCTGGAACACAGGAGTGCAGAGCGAGCTCTGCACCTGGGTGCTGGGGGGCAACAGCAAAATCCTGCGAGGCTCTGAGCCAGAGGCATGGCATTTGGACCCTTGGGCTGCTCCCTGTGGAGTAACTCCAAACCTGTGCTTGGTTTTATGTCTCCACTGGTAATTTCATTGCAGTAATTACTGCCTTTGAAATTGTATTTCACTTAATGGGCTCGTCCTATAGAGCTGGAAGATGTGGTCATAACTTGAGATAAAAAATCACTGTAGATTAACTCAACTAGCCAACTTTGCTGAAAAATGAGGAATTGTCTCATGGCACCAGGAAATCATTTCAAGTCTGAAAGTCTCCTTTTTGCTAGAGAAGACAAGCCCAATTTATCCCAGGAATTATTATGCTTCCCTGCTGTCCTTATTGCTTCTAGATGTGTTTTTATCAACACAATACCTGCTGTAACCTCTCATCTGGAAATTGGAAAAGCACAGAGTTGGAAAAACTGGAATTTTCTGGTGCTGTGCTGCTGCTGACCTCTGTCTCTGGAGGTTCATCATAGTTCACACGCAGAACAGCACTAAGAAGGTCCTTCCATGCAATGTGGGCATGGATTTACCCCTCCAAAATGTCAGTTGTGTTAATGTGAATAATTTTGAGCAGTATTTGATGCTGACTTGGCTTTGTGGTTGGCAGGGAGGCTCTTGTTTCTCTAGTGTTACATTTACACTTTCATAGGAAAGATATTTAAATAATGTATTCAAACATTTGAATAGCATGCCTGATAAAGACTTGGTTATGTGCCAGCATTTTTTCCAACCATCTCCCACTCACTGCATTTGCCCTGATGTCAGCAAAACCAGCAGTCTCAATCTTTGGCTCCATTTTTAGGGTGTCGATAGTGACGATTGCTCTGTGCTCTATTTATGGACACTGTCCTGAAATAGGACATTTTCCAGCAGTGTTACCCCTGTGAAAATCATTACAGCTGAAAGAGAATTAGCTGAATGTGAAAGGTATTAAAATCCTGTAGAACAAGCAAGGCCCAACTACTTAAAAGAAGCCTTTGATGAACAGTTATTGTCTACATCACAGTTATTTAATCGCACAGACTTTTTAATAGAAGCCACTCTATTTTTTAATATGTCAGTGACACCCTGGCCACATGCAACACACAAAATACAAAGGTATGTGCCTTAAAGAGCTTCTAATTGAATGATGTTGGTTACAGGATACTTTAAAATGTTAAGTATATTGATCTTTTTTCCTGAGGGCAGCATGGAAGAAGTGAGCCTTGATGGGGTCTTTACCTTACAAGCCACAAGAATGAGTAATTCAATCGAGAAAAACCTCAAGTGGAACACAAAGCCCACAAGAGGAAGTAATTAAATTAAATTGACTGTGGCTTCCAAATGAAGAAATAGAGTCTGCCAGGAATGATGGGTTCTCATAGTGTGCTGCTCTGTTTTTTCATTCTCTTAGCAATCGCTGAACGAACGGCACAAGCTCTTGTCTCGACAGCGGGAAGATGCAAAGGACCTGAAGGAGAATCTGGACCGTAGGGAACGTGTGGTCTCTGGAATCCTTGCCAAATACCTGACGGAGCAGCAGCTCCAGGACTATCGACACTTTGTTCAAGTCAAGACCTCCTTGCTCATTGAACAGAAGGACCTCGAAGAG
This sequence comes from Atrichornis clamosus, assembly GCA_013400975.1. Lineage (NCBI taxonomy): Eukaryota > Metazoa > Chordata > Aves > Passeriformes > Menuridae > Atrichornis > Atrichornis clamosus. The sequence goes on from WBMZ01005542.1 coordinate 206,558, forward strand.
CAGATTAAGTTTTTCAAAGAACAGTTAGAAAATCTTGAGCAGAGCATCCCCCTCTAGCACCCACCACCAGACCAGCCATTTTTACACATGTTACTTGTGACGTTTCCCTGGAAATCCACAGACACTCTCAGCAGTCAGTTTGGTGGATTCTTCCAATCCTGTTCGTGCCACAGCATTGACAAGTGCTTAGATGCTCTGAGGATGCTCTAGGCACACTGTGGACGTGCCTTCCACTCGGACAGGTCAACTGACAGCATCTCACAGTGTGTAGCAAACTGCCTTTTGGACATGACTGATAGGATTCATTGTTCCTATTAACTTGGTGTATATTTCCCCTTCTTCTTGTCCGTACATCTGTTTCCAGATTGACATAATCTCAATAAAAGAACCGTGCAAATATTTGCCTCTTGTGGGTGGGTTGAGTGTTCGAAATGAAAAATTATGTGGGTGTTCAGATTTGAATTGGCGATTGCACAAAGCCATAGGAAATGTTATGGACCATTTCAGTGAAACTCCTGCACTCATTTCTGCTGTTTACATGTGTGACACAGTAAAAATACACTGCAATCAAAGAAAATAATTACTTCTTTTCTTGGCAGTTGCCATCCATTAATCTCTCCTGGCTCTGTGTAGTCCTCATAGGCTGTTCAGAGAAGGTCAGAAAAAGGGTGGTCCTCATTGACTTCAAAGACCAATCAGTGATGTAGCCAGCTTAAATGAGCATGTTTGGGAATCCTAAACTCTGAGTTTATTCCTGCACAGTCATTTGCAAAGTCCTTGCTGTGCTTTTGAAGTGTTTATTTTTCAAGCAGCACCTTCAGGGTGTTGTTTTTAGATAATCTTCAATTGTCAGCATGCACAAAAAGCCTGAATGTGGGGGAAAAGCTCTGCTGCAGACTGGGGCAGGTGGGACCATTGGAAGAGATTATTCGTTTTCAGTGAGACTTTATAGAAATCCCTTGGTTAAAATCTTTTAAACCAGTGTTGTACATTGAGTCAAACCAGTGATGTTGCTGTACTTAAAATAGTGTGTTTTGTTTGCAAGTATTCAGTGAGAACAATATGCAGTCTGAGTTACATACCCAGATCATTAATAAGGCAGCCACTAATCAAACTCAGGTTTCTTCCACAGCCAAAATAGATGTTCATTGTGCCATGATGCTGGACTTGAACAAGCAATGTTTTACTAGTGGTGTGTATCCTGGCTATGGTAAGTATCACCACCCCTGGGAGAAGCTGTCCTGTTCCTGAGGAATCTTCTTTGGGATTGCATGTCACTGGGCACGAGATCTCTGGGAGCACAGTGACCAAGATGCCGAGTTTACTGTGGTTGCTGCCTTTATACCTGGGGGAAAATGGCCAGACACTGTAGGTCCTATGAGTAATCTGCTTTGTGGTTCTCAGACGCCATAAATGCAGGCTTTTAATACGTAAATCTGAAAGCTGCCTTTTGAAAATGGTCTTTAAAATAACAGAAGTGATGCTAATGGAGTGGGTGAAGAATTTTTAAAAATATGAGCACTGTTAAATGAGCTGTTTGCATAGTTTGAGAAGCCTGACTTGAAGGTGCACTCTATTCTTACTATTCCTAGTTGACGGAAAAACCCCTGATTGGAAATAAATGTTTTGCAGTTGAAGCTAATGCCTGCCTTTAAGGGGAAGAATGAGTCTGCCCTGTTTAGCTTCTCATATCTTTCTGGGGTTTTGTGTCATGGGGAGGGTGATTCCTGTTCCTTCCACACTGGCATTCACAGGTAAGCTTCAAAGAGCAACAATTAAAAATAACTTCTATTTTGTTTTCAAAAAAAGTGACATATGTTTGCTCGGTGGTACCGTGTCAGAACTGTGAATTTTAGGCAAAGTGAGAAATGGACACACCAGAACCTCTTTGCAGGCAAGTAGGGATCCCCTTTCCAAAGCACTGCCAGTTGTCTTTTGCTGAAGGTTTGCTATTTAGAGCACTAATTACATCCCCATATGAATATGTGGCAGCTTTTTCCCAACTTCAGGTAATGCAGTTTAGAAGCCAAGATGGCCAGGAATGCAGAGCACCTTCATTTTACAACACTGATACCCCACTGCTCCAGTTTTTTCTAACCCTTTACCATCAGAAGACAAATAAGACCTGAACTGTAAATAGCAGTAACTGGTGGTCTCCTTGGGGAAGCAAATCCATAAGAATTATGTAAATTAATCCCTGTGCAGTGCTTGTACATAATTCCTGTTCATACCACTGCTCACCAGCCTTCCATTTGTGACTTCTGCAGCAATGACACTGAGTTACCTCTGCCCAGAGCCCTGGGAAGATGTCATCTTCCAGGGACTTCTGGGCCTTGGCAACTCCCCCGTGCTGAGCTACTTATGCAAACAAAGTCAGGTGTGTGTGAGTTGGGGGAATGCAAGGAATGAAGAAGCTGCCTGGTACCTGACCCTCTGGGAAAGCAGGCAGGAAATCCCCGCTGCTTCCCAGCCCTGGGAGTCTCCTGTTGCAGCCTGCAAACCTGATACCTGAACAGGTAAAGGGTAGTGTGACCTCAGCTCCACGGAGAGCTGCTACGGGAGCCCTGCGGGGAGCTGTCGGTGTGGCTCCGTGACAGCTGCACCCGGCAGAGTGCAAAGCAGCGGTGCTGAGGAGAAGGAAGAGGTGAAGGAGGCAAAACGCAGAGCCCGGATCTCCCCGTGGGGTGCCGGCAGCGGGAGGCTGGTGGGATTCCAGGAACGATCTCTGCCACTCACTTGGCCACCCACACACAAGCGGCGTGGGGGAAGAGTCTGCAGTAGCTTATGTTCTGCTAAGCAGAAGCAGGTGGGCCTGATTTCGGGATAAGAAGATGACTTGTATTGCCTGAGCAGAGCATGAGCCTGTGGTGCAGGTGTGGGGTGGAGGAGCGGACAGTGGCAGGGCATCCTGCCCATCTGACCGTGTCCTGGAAGCAATCGAGAGATTTTAGACACAGTGCTTGTTTAGAACTTTGTTCAACGCCCACTGCAATGTGTGGGAGTCACTGCTGCATCGGGAGCTGCTGTTTCAGCCTCTTGGGCACTAAATTGATAGATTTTAATTATTTTGTTTTAAACCGCAGCCTCATTTTCTTCACTGGGGCTTTATGCTGGGGGACTTTTGTATGTGGAGCTAATAAAGGAACAGAGGGGCAGGAGTTAATGCAAATGTACTCTGCAAAAGATCTATTCGGTGCTTGTGAGAGCTGCATTTAATAAGTAGAAGGATGTTCTCTCTGCTTTGGGAATTCATGGCAACCATCTGAATAAATTTTTAAAAATAGAGCAGCATTGCAAAACTAATCTTCTGTGCCTGGAGGGAGCCCACGTAGACATTAAAGAATAATCAGCCTGTAGGAATCATGCAACCTCTGGGGTTCACCAAAGGCTCTCAAGAAGCAGCACATGAATTTTACTGCTAAATGTAGAGAGACATTAAAGGTTATCAGAGACTCTAAAATACCACGAGCCTTGAAGCTGAGTCATCTCACAGTTAAATCCATGGAGAGAGAATATGGGCTGCACTGATAGTCTTGATTTAGAGAATAAGAGACACTTCTAAAAATGTGCATAAAGAGCCAGAGGTCTTTCTGATGGGCTCAACCCATGGTGGAAGACCAAGAACATCCCAAACTACCTCAAAAGGGAACCACTTAAGAAACAATCCCTCCTGAGATCCCAGCCCTGTGACAGCTCCCAATGGGATGGCTGGTGCCTGCAGCACTCCTTTCTGGGCTTCAGCTGCTCCCTCCTAAGCACAAGGTCACTGCCACCTGATGTCACAGTGGCTGCTTGGAAAGGTGTGAGCTGGTCTGGTCCAGAGCTGACCCCAGCCCAGAGCGGAGCTGTTGTTCTTTGCTGCAAAGAGGAGGACTATCACTGGAGAGTGGTAGAAGACAATACACCACAAAAATCATGGTGAGAAAGTCTGTCTGTACTGCTGCAGCTTGTTATTGTGACCATATTGGTGAATCTAACTGGTGTGACCGTCTGCCTCATGCAGGAGGCTGTGGGTGGGGACACTGGGGAGGGCCTGGCACCCCAATACCATGACCTCACGGCAAGGCCTTGTGCATTTGGGTGTCATGTTCTATTCAGTGAAAACAAAGGTTATTTGGTTTGTGTCAGCAGTAATTCCACAGTGTTTGCTGTGATTCTCAGCTGAAGTCTCTTACCTTGCCTGGAGGGTCTCAAGGTGAAAGGGAAATGGGGGAATGGTAGTTTGGGTTTGGCTGCAAACTTGTGCTTTCAGATGAAGAACAGGAGTAATGCTTTACCTGAGGCAAACATAAAGCAGAAGTCCTACCAAGAAAGGGAAAGCTGAACACTGCCAGCGTCATTTTTGTTGTGCACATCTCTATTTCCTCTTCACAGAAAGGGAAAAGGACTAAAGATGTGCTGATAGCAGCAACATGGATCTATTTTGCCTGGTTCAGGGTCACACACAGAGTAAGGGCTCAATGTGCTTAATGATTTGCTTTGTCTTATAAAGTAGTGAAATAAACCTTGAAACTGGAATAGAAATATTCTTCATTAGGATGCAGAGTTTTTGATCTGTGCTGTCCTGCTCTGTCCCTGTCCTCCCCCTGCAGCAAACAAACACCACACTGTTCATGCCCTGGCCAAGTCCCCATTAACAACCTCTTAATTTGGGGAGTCCCACAATAGTACAAATGACTGGAAAGAGCAAAAACTGCCATGTTGCCATTCTACTCAGTTTAATATGCAAATCAGGAGGCAAATGCATCCAAGGAATGTAGGTCATGGTGGAAACATGAAGAGTGGGAGCAAGAGACGAGCAAGGGGGAATTAGGGGACTGTCTTGAAATGCCTCCTCTACCTCCAGCTGGTGGCTGCAGCTCCTGTTGTCTTTTGGAGTTACTGTGGCTCTTCTGCTGGACCTTGGGTTTGTGGTGAAGCTGAAGTCTCATTAAGACTCCTCTGCAGTGCAGGAGTGGCACTTCCCAGGGCTTTCACAGTCCACTCATGAGAGAATGGGGATGGCCAAAAATCTCTGTGAGCCTGACCACAACCACACTGCCTCACACTGCTCAAACAGCCACATCCGGGAGGGCAAAGTCTGTCCCCTTGTGCAGAATCGTGGCTTGAGGGTTGTTTGCAGAGCTCTTCAGAGCAGGTTTTTGAGCTGACACTCCTCAGAACAAAATGTGCCAAAGAATAGACAAACCAAGTTACCATTAGCAGGCAGACTGAGCCAGGGTCAGACAAACATTAGCTCTGCTGATCTCCAGTGCTGCTGAACTACAATCTGAGTTAGTTTTAGTTGTGTAGGCAGTCCACTGAATGCAGATTCTCAGGTGCTCATGCTGCCTACAGGTCTAAAAACATTATCTTGATTTCGGTTTGCGTATCAGTACTGACTGTGTGCTTTAAAGAAGTGACCAAGGTGATTATCTCCATTTTATAGCTGGAAAACTGAGACATGGCAAACAGGCAGACTAGTAAACAAGGCAAAATACCACCAAGCTGCTGAGTCCTGGTCCTGTGCCTGATCTGCACCCTCCATGTCCAGCCTTCCCCTCCACTAAGCCCCCTCCAGGGGGCAGGAGCAGGGCTGGGGGCAGGGCTCAGATTTTTCAAGTTTTACCTTTCCTATCAACTTTGATGGAGCAGAAGGCAGCTCCAAGCTCTGGACTGCGCCAGGGGTTCAAAAGGCTTTGTGCCCAGTCCCTGGCACACGCTGTGGCACAGCCCCTGCCCCAGGTCAGGGTGCTGAGAGAGCCCAGTCCTCCTTTCAGCTGTTCCTTGTGACAGCATTCTGGCTAAACTTCACAGCTCTCATTCGTTCCGGTGAAAATCCTATTGTGTTCAGCCAGATTTGGGCTGGACAATGAGAATTAAGGAGAATGGTCAAGCTGAGGAATTCATAAAACAGTCCTGGCTTTAGTGTCTGGCAGGAAAATGCTCCCATGATCACTGACCATCCTACAGCATCCCTTCCACAGTTTAAAAGGTGACATAGGAAACCAAAACCCAGCCAGGCTGACGGACTGGTTTTACTTCAAACTAAAGGCACTGTATATATTCGTAAGATTACAGCAGTGCATTCTCAATACCTCTCAGTATTTGTCTGCACCTGAAGTTGTACTGCACTGCATGTACTAATCCCAGCCTGCATAAATACTATCTTGTCCTTCATCTGCTCAACAAGGAGGAGGAATGAGCTGAGTCACTGCACAAACTTGTTGGCAGAGCCTGGCCCGGCCCACCCCACCCACAGCACCCGACCTTGTGAGCTCCCCACCTTTGTGTCGCAACCCTGCTGCCAAGCCTCCTGCACTCCCTGGGGAACACTGGGAGGACGAGGGCTCTTGCTGCTGGGCATTTTTCTATCACACCAGCTCATCGCTGCCATGCCTCTGAGGAAGGAGTAGTGCAGAATTTCCTTGATGATACGTGTTGCAAGGAAGTCTTATCTTAGCTGTGACTTCTTTGACGAACAATAGAGAAGCAATGAAACCTTCTCCCTACTTTCCTGGTGGTGAAGTCACAACCACGCTCTCCAGGTTAGTCAGGTGGGTTTTTTATAGACAAAACACTCCACCCTTGAACCCTGCCTCCAGCTCATGTAGGCTTGACTCAGATTGAGCACTGAAAGTTCAGTGATGATGTTTGAACAGGTATCAAGCCTATACTCATAACTATTGAACAAACTTCTCCACAAGGCCAAGCCAAACTGGAGTGTTTGCAATTCCCACAGAAACAGAACACTGTCACCAGGCAGTGTCAGTGCCTCAGAGGTAGCACGAATGCACACACACACTTCTGCGGTTTCAGGAAATACCAAAAAAAAAAAAAAAAAGCATTTTATGTCAGTACACTTGGAAAGACACTTTAAAACAAAGCTTTTTTTTTCCTGGAACTCTGCAAGCTGACACACTGCAGCACAAGTCAAGGCTTCAAAGGACCACGCTGGTCAATGGTCACACCAACAGCTAGAGAGCAAATTGGATTTTATTTTTTTTAAACCCTGCTCCAGATATAGAAGTCATGAGGTGCTTGATCATTAACCTTTGCTTAACAACTTAATTAGTTCAATACAGAAGCAGACCGGTGCAGAATAATCCAGTCTCTTCCTAGAACAGGTTCATCAGACCCTGCTGCAAGCTCTGATCACACTGCCAACGAACGTCACCAACTCCAGGAACTTCAGGAAGAGTGTTTTGAAGTAAAGAGGGCAGAGCCTCCACCTTCAGTCCTACAGCATTCCTTGTGAGTGTGTGGGACAAGCCAATTAGAGCCAATTACAAGTACTAGGTTTAATGCAAGGCAGAAAAAACCAAAACATTCCTGAAGTCACTGACTTGGAAAGAAAGGCAAAGCATGCAAACAAGTGTTTCAGTGCAGAAACCAAAACACCTGACAGGGCTGCAAAGCAGAGCCAAGGCAGGACTGCTCTCACCTTCATTACCTCTCAACCATACAGTTTCTAGTCACATTTTTTGAGAAAATGTGCTGGTTTAGCACATGCCCCAGAAGTCGGACACTTTCTGTTCATAGCTCTGCCTCTTTGCATTAACTTTAACCAAACAGTAATTTAAAAAAGAATAGTATTACTGCCAATGTATTACTTAACCTGCAGTTAGCATGCTTTTTGAGCTACGTGTAGTTCTATATATAGAACAATTATGTTTATCATATAAAAGAAGAAGAGGAGTTAGTTGTAGGTCAGTGATTCATGCTGTTGACATAAACACTGCTTCAAGAGGTCATGCAGACATTCTATCATGAAACACCTAACATAACATAAAGCCCAATGTTTATAAATATTTATTGTAAATAGGTCAAAACCCCAGGCCAAGTTTTAAACAGAAAGAATCAGACATACAAGCCTAACTTTGTTTCCAGTTGGCCACCCAGAAACTCTGATAGATCCAAGTCTCAGTTTTTCAGTTCAGTTTTTCACTATCAAGTATCAACAAGTTTTTATTCAGATTAAGCTGACTGAACTATAGTCAAGTTTAAATGTTCACAGTATCATCAAGACATGTGGTTAGTACCACCTGGTCAAAAAGTCTTGCAGGAAGAGAAAACAATTTAAAACACTAGCCAAGCTTTCAAACTGAGGTAGACAAGTCACGGTGACTTGAGTGCTGAAGGTCAGGCTTCTATCTTTTTAAGTCATTCATCTAACAAAATACACCAGGCAACAATTGAGATTGTTATGTTAGTATTTCTGATAGCGAGAAACTTTGTTTTGAAAAAGTATACAATTTTTGTAAATAGAAATATCCTTCTTCTGCTACCAAAATAATCATAAACATCATAGAAAACTATGCATCTTTCCTCTGGTAATTTAAGCCTGTTAGCTAACAAGCCATGTTAAAGTAGCCAGCTACCAGCTTGCTGTTCACAGTGTAAAATATGCAATCCTTCACCTTACTCCTGCTCTCCAGCCAAGGAACACAGATCAAGAAGGCTGTATCTCAGGCATTTTCACCCATCTACATACACATGTAGGCTGTTTGAGTTTCTCAATCATTAAGTATAAAGTTTGTGGTCTCCACCAATACATCAGCACGATGGTACGTCCAGCGTGGATAGCACTTCCTCCCTTTCCACAGGCATCTGGAGCTGGGTTTCATCCTGTGGAGTTTGGATGCAGACCCTATCACTGATTCAGTTAAACATCCAAAAAGACAGAGATGGAGAGAAGAAATCCAAACTGCTTCTGTGAGAGAAAGTTGAGATACCAGCTGCGCTATTAAAAAATTCTGATCACAATAAGGCAGAGGCTAGTGGCCAAAGAATAGCTCAGAAACGGGTCTGCGTTTCACGATGACCTCTTCCTCCTCCTCTGTTACCTCAGAGAGTGAGGAATATGAAGGGAAGCCCCCTCTGGTCTTTGGCTTCCTCCTTGGGCCTGTAGTGGCAGCTAGAAGCTTGTTTAAAGTCGAGGGCTTCCTCAAACCTTTGGTGAGATCATAGAAAGCCATGTCATCGGATATGACCCCCAGGAAAGTGCTAGTGGAGCTCAAGATTGAAGCCGCAAGCTTTGTGGACTTCTTGATGGGCATGGAGGGCTCCATGTTTTGGGAGAGGCTGGGGTCCCCCAGCAAGCGCCTGACCGTAAGGGAGGTCCCCGCCCTTAAGTACTGGTGTGGCTTCTTCCCGCTGTAGTCCCTCAGGTCAATCTTGGCGTGGTAGCTGTAGACCAGCATGGTGATGATCTTCTCCTGGCCGTGCATGGCGGCCAGGTGCAGGGCCGTGTAGCCGCCGTGGGACCTGGCATCCACGTTGACCCGGGACCCCCCCTTCTCAGCTGCTCGGATGATGTTGGTCACCATGTCGCAGTTGCCGCTCTTGGCAGCCCAGTGCAGGGCAGTGAAGCCAGAGATGAAGTCCCTGCGTGCCGCCAGGCTGGCGTCACCCAGCAGGAGCCCGTGGAGCTGCTGTGTCCACTGCCCCCCGGCCGCCAGCACCAGCCACTGGTGCTCTGCCTGCTCCAGGGGCACCACCGTCTCCTCACTGGCCCGGTGGTTCTTGGGCCACCGCCGCAGCCCGGGCGAGCGGGACCCGGCCTCCTCCTCCAGTGGCGGGGGAGACAGGGGGGTCGCCGGCTCCTCGGGCGGCCCAGGGGCGGCCGGGGACAGCACGCAGCGCACCGGCAGCATGCAGGGCTTGGGGGGCGGCTCCCGCCGGGCCCCTGCCGCGCCGCCGGGCAGGGGCACCCCGCCGCCGCCGCCCTGGAACAGGCCCCGCAGCTCGGCGACGGCCCGCGGCCCCGACGGCTCCTCGGGGGGCGTCCCGGAGAGGTCCGGGACGGGGGCCGGAACCGGGTCGGGGACGGGGCCGGGAACCGGGTCGGGGACGGTG